>CM060111.1:19390656-19523156 GCA_030522415.1 Channallabes apus | reverse complement strand
CGGGTAAGCATGAGAACCCTGACCAACCTGTCAGTCGCAGTGTGTGACGGTCGCATCTCTAAGATCTTAGTGTGGCCTTAGATGAACCCTCAGTAACAGCGCAGTCTGAAAAATTTAGTTTTCTTTAAAAATCCATTTTAAGGTATTTACTCACTAACTTTGTGTGTATTTCATGTGTGTGTGTGTGTGTGTGTGTGTGTGTGTGTATGTGTGTGTGTGTGTGTGTGTCTGTGTGTGTGTGTGTGTGTGTGTGTGTGTGTGTGTGTGTGTGTGTGTGTGTGTGTGTGTGTGTGTGTGTGTGTTTGGCTGGTGGTCAGTTGTCAATATGACTGAAAGTTGAATTAGAAAAAGGAAATGCCAATCCACTTCCTCAACTGGGACAGACAGCTCAAATGATACCCTCCACAAACACACAGTCACATGCAAGCACACACACACACACACACACACACACACACACAGTTCCCTTTGCATGAGTGTGAAACTGAAACTGGTCGAGTTATTGGGGGAATTTATACATGGCCCTACACCATGACTAATACACTTACAGGAATGTGTGTGTGTGTGTGTGTGTGTGTGTGTGTGTGTGTGTGTGTGTGTGTGTGTGTGTGTGTGTGTGTGTGTGCGTGCGTGTGTGTGTGCGCGCGCAGACCAGCACAATCCAACTTAGTGACTTAAGTTAGAAAGTACATAGTCTGGGACCTCTTCAGACAAACTTGTGGGAAATCACCAGCCTGTTACACAATGATCCCGTTTGCCATAACATTAATAAACTACTGCAATCTTTACTTCTACTATCTTCTACTAAATAATCTGTAAAGAATAGAACCTTTTTACTATAAAACTGTTCATCTGGTCACCTCAGTGAAAAGCAGGAAACTGACCGAGTCGAACCCGGGGGGGGGGGATTTATAATGCACTACTGATATCAGTGTTATACACTGCCTGTCAAAAAATAATTGGGCTTCATAAAGCAAAGAAAACTAAAACTAGGCTGGAACTGGGTTAGGAACGCTTCAGAACGTTATCAAACCCTGGAGGGAGAGTTCTGAACCGCCAAGAACCGTGGAAGAAATGTGGTTGGAAAAAATCATGAATGGAGACACTTGGTGAAGTTGCATAGTAGAAAAAATCAACAGTAGAAATCAGAGCTGTGCTTAATAGTGAAAGTACAGTAAGAGCAGGTCCACACACAAACACACACACACACATACACACACACAAAATAAGACCCACAGGACTGGGACTAAACATAATAAAATCACTTATGTGTTTCCATAATAAAATCACTTGTTATTGAGACTCATCAGAAAAAAGGCTTCAGTTTGCTAGTGATCATAAAAACTGGACTTTGGAGTGATGTGGAAAAAGGTCATGTGACCTAATGAGCCCAGACTGACCATATTCCAGAGTGATGGGCGTGTCAGTGCACGAGGTGAAGGACATGAACCGATGCACCATCATGTATAGTGTCCACTGTACAAGTCCTCTGGATCTGGGGTTGATCAATTACTCAGGTCGAGACTCAGTAACGTTATGGGGCAATAAAATGAAGTCAGCTGATCACCTGAATGTACTGAATCACCAGGTTATCACATCTATGGAGGGTTTCTTCTTCAGTGATGGAGCAGACATATTCCTGTGAGAGAGTGTCTCTGGGAGCAAGAGGAATCATTTTCACACAGGAACTGGACAGTGTGTGTATAATCAAAGATAAAGGTGACTGAATAAAATCTTGGAGTGTGCTACTCACATGTATATTATACATAACACTGATGATGTGATCATGAGTCGACCCACCACCAAATAAAGCAGGAAAATATGTTTTTTCCTATTTGTGATTAAAAATAGATTTGTACAAACTGCCACAGGAACATCACAGAAACAGCAGTTTTCAGGAGAAAAACAAAGTTTCATATAGAAAGTCACAAGAGCTGAGATGGACTTTACATCTTTCAATGCTGAGCAATGCAGAGTATATTTTTGTCTGAAGGGGGTGTTACTGGTGTACTGGGTTATTGCAGGATGGGATGTCTGGGGTTCTGTCTCAATTATGTTACTCAGTGGAGCTTTTGACACTATTGATCATAGTATTCTCCTTCATAGATTAGAAAATGAAGTTGGAACTAAGGGAACAAATTGATCATGACCATTCTGCATTTTCTCAAGTGGAGTCTGGTGTTCCACAGGGTTCATTTTTAGGCCCACTGCTTTTTTCTGTTTCCTCTGGGCAACATAATTCGTAAACATGGTATTAGTTTTCATTGTTATGCAGACGACACACAGTTAGACGTCTCAGCAAAACCAGATAAGAAAAACACGCTTAATAAATTTGAGCAATGTGTGCAGGACATAATAGACTGGATGCTAATTAACTTATCCTGATATCCTGATAAGACAGAAGTTGTAGTCATAGGACCACAAGCAGCTAGAAGCAAGCTTTCTGATCACATAAAAAAGAATTCACTGCTGTTAAGGATGTGTTATTTCATAGTTTTGAGAATTATGTTGTTCTAAAATGCAGAAATAAATAACTAAACAAAAAACATTGAATTAGAAGGTGTGTCCAAACTTTTGACTGGTACCGTGTGTGTGTGTGTATAAGAATATGGACATGACGTGAACTGCACTAATACCCACAGTTTTAATCGTGACTGCAGTCACTCAGCTAGTTTTGTGACTGAAAACCATGAACTGGTTCATACTCAAGACTCCATCAGTAAACAATGTGTATACATTCAACAAAGTGGACTTCATGTTAACTAAAACACATTTACTGTTAAAATGGTCTTTCTGACAATTCTACAAAGCTTTAGATATGCCTTGCACTCCATGAGCCTTGACCTGCTTCCCCTGAGCTCAGCCCTTCACCATCTCAGCCAGGCTCCATCAACACCTTCTGCCATCAAGGATGTCTCCACCACCAGGGTCTGAGAACAGTGAGCTTCATTCCACTGTATGTTATTCTCATGTTATTACAGACGTATAAAACACACTCCTTCCAGTGCACTTCATCAGCTGCTGATGTCATGCATGCTAAATGCGCTGGTAGAGAGTAGTCTGTTATAAAGTCTGACACTGTAATATACAGGGGAAACAACTTTTCTCAGGTCTCTCTGTAAATCTGTTCCTCCTGTGGTCTCAAATTAATTATCTGATAACTACCTACAGTAGTTAAGTTGATTGAACATGTACACAGTTAAAGCCATTTCAGTTGTTAAAAAAACTGCAATATTTGTAGAAAACATTTCCACCAACACCAGCTGATCCAGTTCTCTAGTGCATTCTGTCTAGTGATAAAGAATGAAGCATGAATAGACGAATTGGAGTAAACAATTCTTTTAAGTGCACTTCTCAAGAGTAAATCAAGTGTGTAATTGAGGTGAGTAAAACGATAACACAAATCTAGTGTATTTGTGTCTGCAACAATACATTAGGTTGTGTGATGAAAAAAAGGATAATAATAAATAAACTGTCCAAACAAGAGAATTCCCTGAAGAACTAAACATACAAGGACGAAAGATAGAATTCCAGACCTATATCTGATCGACGATTACGCAACAAAATCACAGAACACAAAACATTCTTTATACGTTACAGCATGTACTTAATAACTAACTGTGTTGATGAAAAGAAAATAAGAAAGCTATAAGCTAATGGTAATAATAAAGCATAAATTAGGCGCTCGTACTGACGGGGAACTGAATTCGCCGCAGCAGTGTGAAGTGACACCTCGTTTCACCTCCATTCGGTCAGATGGCAAAATGTCTTTTCTGGTTTTCATTTACAGAATTACTTTCATGTTTATGGTTTTAGCTTTACATTAATCATTTATTTAATGTATTTATGGATTTTATTTTTTACAGTAAGTTGACATAAGACTTTTACATTAAACTGACACTGATGTGAAAACACACTGCTGGTTTACACAAATAAACAGGACTGAAGAACACACACTTTCACATGAAGCACTCAGGCGACTGACAGTGCAGAGACTCACATTCAACTCTCAAACATAATGACCAATCAGAGGCAATACACACACACACACACACACTAACCTAAATCCCATAAACACTCAGCTGGGCCACTCCGTCTGTCTGTCCGTCTGTCTGTGTGTGTGTGTGTGGCCGTCTCACTGCTCTCACCTGGGTAGAGAATATAATAAGGATGAACTGGTGTGATCTCTCCTCACACACACACACACACACACACACACACACCATTATTATTATTATTGTTGTTGTTGTTACAGAAGGCTGATGTTTAATGTCTTGTAATGTTAATAATCTACCTGCTGCTGATCGGATCCACATCACACTTTAACATCACAGCCCCCTCCGTGTGTGTGTGTGTGTGTCAGGCCGGTCGAGCGGGTTCGGCCAGTCTTTTATGGGAGAGTCAGCAACACATCCAGTGAGGAAGTGTCACCTCAACCCACAACACACATACACACACACACACACACACCCGCAACCCGACAACTGCACATTAAAGTTTTATTATGAAGAAGAATATTTATGAACAAAAAACACACGCAGTGTATGTGTGTGTATGTGTGTAATGAGCAGCCTGGAGTCTCACCTGCCCACCACACACACACACACACACACACACACACAGTGTTATCTGTATTTCAGTATCAGCAACAAAATAACCCTAGTCCCGTTAACGTGTGTGTGTGTGTGTGTATAAGGAGAGAAGACAGGACAGAGTTACCTGTGTGTCTGTGTCCCACCTGACCGGCGCGCGATCACTTCCGGTAACAGCTCACTCCGCTCACCTGTCCGCGCGTGCTCACTGTCTGTCTGTCTCTCTGTCTGTCTCTCGGCACCTTGTTGCCCCCCCTCCCCCCCCTCGCGACTCCGCGACAACCAGGAAGCGCTCCTGGGATTGGACTAGTGTGTGTGTGTTTTGTAAAGATGACACACTTCAGAAAATTACTGACAGAGTGAAGATAAAGATAAAAGAGGAACACACACACTCCCTTTGTCTCTTTCTTCCTGTTTGAAGTGGTTTAACATTTGCAGTGTGTGTGTGTGTGTGTGTGTGTGATCACCTCACTCGCGAGAGAGTTGTTAGAGCGCGTCTGTGTGTGTGTGCGTGTGTGTGTGTTGTGGTCTTTTTCATGCCCACCTGCTTCTCCTTGGCTACTGTACAGCTACCAGAGTGTGTGTGTGTGTATACACACGGGAATCCTTTTCATTAGCCCATTTAGGTGTTTTATATTCACTGGAGGACCTGAAACCAGCCTCAGAGTTATCTGTCTGTCTATCTGTCTGTCTGTATTTAAAGTTTATTCTGTGAAGTTATGAGCACTTTTGTGAGCAATGATAGTAAGTTTTGGTAAGTCTGGTGGGCATCATGTCAGGATTGGTGTAATTTTTTTTTTAGCCGTGCTGCATAAGAAAAGGGTCGTGACACATTTGTTACTTTTAATAACACAGTGTTTGATTTGATGTTATATCACTTCCAAGTTTGATAGTTTCGATTTTAGAGAGCATTTATACATGCGATGCGTAAATAATAGGAAGTAAATAAACACGTAGCAATGCAAAGAGGACATAAGGAAGATTTAAGCAATATAAATTCAACACAGTGTGATCATAATGGTTGTTGTTGCTGCTGTTTAGGTAATTGGTTCCATCGTGTCACTGATCGCAACTGTGTTTACAAAACCGAGCGTAGGGAAAGAAAAAACACTCGCTAACGCGTTTGAATGAAAATGAGCGGCGGTTTTTCTTTGAAGATAGCAATTGTGTAATGGGGGCAATCCATGGCAGGGGGGGGGGGCGTTTTAGGGCATAACACCGGATTACCTCACAGAAACCATGTTTTTTTTTTTTGTTTGTTTGTTTGTTTTTTAGCAAATTTAGCACTTTTTCCCTCAAAGTAGGTGTGGTTATAGCTAATCAATGCGATAGTTTACAATGTATAGAGTATGCAGAAAAAACTGAAACGTCCGTAATGCAGCTACAAACCGCCACAATAACACAAACAAAAGCATGACAGCATGGCTGGAAGTTCAGTATAACAGGAGATGTGTTTAAGTTCATATGGATTCCAGTTTGTTATTGGAGGATCAGGTAGACTGTAGGAAACTCCAGTCCTGAACTATCGAGCGACTGCAGTCACGAGTCCTCAGAGAAACAGCTGTCTGTATCAGCTGAGGACATGACCGTCTTCATGGTAAAGTGGAACCGTAACCAGCCACCACAGGCATCCCAGACAGACCACACGGGGCGTCCATGTGACGAGATCTACAACCAGAAGAGGGATGCCAGGACGAGTCAGGCAGGTCCAGAGGCCAGATGGAGTCTGGATCACTGGCAGCTCCGGAGAGACATATGCAGTGAGAGAGGAGAGAGAGAGAGATAGGAGAAGAGAGTAGGAGAGATGGCAGTTAGGTATAGTCAAAGTCACATAATGTATAATGTGAATGTATATTTACTGTAGAGTGCAAGCAGGGACTCCGGCAGGACTAAGTATGACATCATAACTAAACGGGAGGAGCCAGAAGGAAACAAAGACATGAGGGGGAACTGAGATGTAAAGCAAACAATCACCTCACCGTCAACAAACCTGAGTGATCAATGACAGTGAGGAAGACAGCATCTAAACATATCAGTTCACCATAATACTCTACGTCTGGTTTTTCTCGTCTGGTTTTGCTGAAACGTATAACTGTGTGTCATCAGCGTAACAATGAAAACTAATACCATGCTCACGGATGGGCTGTTGTGCTACTATCTTTTCCAGAATCTTAGAGATAAAGGGGAGGTTTGATATTGGCCTGTAATTGGACAGCTGACCGGGGTCGAGATCAGGTTTCTTAATTATTGGTTTGATAACTGCTAATTTAAAAGATTTTGGAACATAACCAATGCTGAATGAGGAATTAATTATTCTCAACAGCGGTTCTGTTATTACTGGTACTATCTGTTTAAGAAAATGTGTCGGTATAGGATCTAATATACAGGTTGATGAATTTGCGGAAGAGATGAGTGAAATTAGTTCATTCTCTTCAAGGGGAGTAAAGTAAGTATTCTAGGTTCCGATCTGACATGGTTAGTTTAACATCTGTATCACTTAAATTGTTTTGTTTCAAAGTCTGAATTTTTTGCCTGATATTTAAGATTTTTTTTAATTAAAAACAATCATGAAGTCCTCACTACTGTATGTTGTTGTTGTGGAGATTTCTGCAGCTTTAAAATTTTCATGATGCTCTCCTACAGAATGTGATCTAATCGAAGTTGGTAACTCTGGGAGATTACTGATAAAACTCTTTGTGGTAGTTGCTGTGAATGTAATTTTAAGACGGTAGCGTGGTGCTGTGCGTACATTATCACTGTGACACACTTTAATTGAGGCAAGATAGTGATCTGAGATAACTTCAGACTGTGGAATTGTGAATAAATTTCTTATTCTTATTCTTAATCCGAAATATATTATATACTGTATATCTAAAGTGTGACCTGCTTTATGAGTGGGTCCTACACACTGATTTACGCCTACTGAGTCCAGTATGGACATAAATGCTTAGAATCTTCTGGATTCTCAAAATGAATATTAAAATCTCCAGCAATTAACACTTTGTCTACTGAAACGACTAGGTTTGAGAGGAAATCTGCAAATTCACAGAGAATGGAGTATGGCCCTGGAGGTCTGTAAATGATGATTAGTGGGACCGACTGAGCTGACTTCATAATTGTAGCTACACTTGTTATGTTACTATAGAGAGCTTCAAATGCATTACATTTGTGCCCATGTTTTTGTACAGTAGACAGATTATCATTGTGAATAACTGCGACGCCTCCTCCTCTACCAGTTAGCCGAGGCTGATGTGTGTACATAGCTGTATCCAGGAGGACTAGCTTCATTTAGAGCTACATACTCGTCCTGTTTAATCCAGGATTCTATTAAACAGAGTATATCAAACTCCTGGTCTATGATAATTTCATTAACATTAAATGTTAGTTGCTAGTATTTGGCAATGTGTATTTAATTGTGCTTGGTGCATTTCCTCTGGGTTCTCCAGTTTCCTCCTGCAGTCCAAAGACATCCAGATTAGATTAGATTAGTCTAATTGCTGCGTTTATGTGTGTGTGTGCCCTGTGATGGATTGGCGTGCTGGGATAGGGGATAGGCTCCGCCCCCCTGAGACGCAGCATGAGCAAGTGATTTTCTTTAGTGGCTTTAAGAGCAACACCTGGCTCAGGTAGTTAGTGAAAATATCGTTCTTCTTTACTGATCTCAGAACAGCCTGAATTTCAGAAGGCCAAGAGTTCTAGCAGTTTGTGGCTCTGCTTATGTTTACCTCTTTACTGTAAACTGAAACGTAATTCTGTTACCAGCAGAAAGTGAGATTTCAGGAGACCCAGCTGTGTAATCTCTGGAAAAGGCCGCACTCGGATCACTTTGGAAATCTCTTAAAAAATTGTACTATACTGTATTAAGATTAGTTTCTTTATAAAGTAATTGCTGGTTCCACATATACAGAGTAATGTTGTTTGTCTCCATCAAGTGGTATAAGATGGAACTGCATTATGTTTATCTGAGAATTAAAATATGAGTCATATTTATATTACAAATTATAAACTATATTACAATCATAAACAAATTGTTCTTGTTCATATTTTTCTTCTTTTTATTATAATAATAATAATTATTATTATTATTATTATAGTAGCGGCATGGTGGTGTAGTGTCGCCTTAAACCTCCAGGGTCCGGGTTCGATTCCCCGGCAGATTAGGCTAATTGGTGTTCCCAAAATTGACCATAGTGTGTGAATGAGTGTGTGTGTGTTTGCCCTGCGATGGATCGGCACGCTCTCCAGGGTGTACCCTGCCTCGTACCCAGAGTCTCCTGGGATAGGCTCCATATCCCCGCGACCCTAAATACAGGATAAAGCGGTATAGAAGATGAATGAATGAATTATTATTACAGCTTTTAACACCTTTGATCACACTATTATTTTTAATACAGTGGAGCCTCAGATTATGAGCATAATTCGTTCCGGAATCAGGCTCGTATTCCAAATCACTCATAAACCAAATTAAATTTTCCTATAAGAAATAATGGAAATTCTAATTATTCATTCAACAGCCCCCCAAAAATAAATACATAAAAATAATTAACACAAAATATAAAGTAAAAATAGAACAAATTAACCTGCACTTTACCTTTAAAAAAGTAAAAATAAATCCTCACAGATAAGTGTTTCCATTTATGCACACAGGCACTGTGTGTGTGTTTTTCTCTCTCTTGTGCTGCCGAGCGTGAGTGTTATGTGTGTGCGCACACGTAATTTGACACACACACACACGGATGTTGATTATACCAGTATGAGACGAGCAGTAAGACCCAGCAGGGGAGATGATTAGCCGCAGCGCAAGGGAGAGAAAAACCGTTGGCTCAGTTGTTATGACGTGACGCTCGGCGTCAAATCAAGAAGCGCATGCGTGATACATGATACTCGTAAATCAAGACAATGCCCGTTTTTCAAGTCAAAATTTATTAAAAATCTTTGCTCATCTTGCGGAACAAACCGTGTTACTCGTTGTACATGCGGTCATATTATTTCACCAGTTTTGACGCGTAGCTTTGGTTTAAAGTTTCACTCACACGACAGAAGTCCGATCTCTTTGTCTCTTGTAGTTTATTTTGTCAGCATCAAAGAATCAACACTTCATACAGTCATCTTGAGTAAATCCACTGTGATTACAGACACCAGTTGCTGCATCTTGGAAATCTCTGACTTTTACAACAACCTGTTTGCTGTATCTTGTAAATTACAGTCTTAGCTTACGAATATGACAACACTCTTGCTGTACATATCCACTTACGGGAGCTTACGGTTACAACAACCTAGTTGCTGTATCTCACATTCTAGCTTACCGGGAGCTCACCTTAGCTGACGGTCAAAAGCTTGTGTTTCCGTAGCCTTCCACATCTATACTGAACTCTCTAACATATGACAGTCACACAAATGCATGTAATAGTAGAATGACATCACAGACCAACTTACGATTGTCAACTTATGATGCATGACTAAGAAATATAAAGCTTATGGCTTATGTAACAAACTTAATGCTTAATGCTTTACTACTGAATAGAACAAGGTAGAATAAATGAAATAACAGCAAGTAAAATAAAATAAAATAAACACAACAACAAATTCATAACACGTGCGATATGGCACTTACACTCGTAATCCAAGGTTTTACTGTATATACTGTAAAATTTTCAAATGTTGTAAGAGTTACGGAAACACCTCCTCCAGGTCTAGTTCTTATTCGTAAGATTGTTATCAGTTTGTAGATTGTGAATACAGTAATATGATTATATAAATGTAATGGTGATAGACTGTAACACCTTACTGTTTGGATGTTAAATTAGGGGCATAAACAAGCTCCAGTTAGTACTGGTGGTGGCAGCATCATGGTGTGTGGACACTTTTCTTCAGCAGGGACAGGGAAGCTGGTCAGACTTGATGGGAAGATGAAAGGAGCCAAATATAGGGCAATCTTAGAAGAAAACCTGTTAGAGTCTGTAAAACTCTAGAGTCTAGGGCGGAGTTTCACCTTCCAGCAGGACAAAAACCCTAAACATACAGCCAGAGCTACAATGGAATGGTTTAGTTCAAAGCACATTAATGCGTTAGAATGGCCCAGTCAAAGTACAGACCTAAATCGAATTGAGAATCTGTGGCAAGACAGATTGTTGTTCAAATTGCTGTTCACAGACACTCTCCATCCGATCTGACTGAGCTTGAGCTATTTTGCAAAGAAGAAAAATTTCACTCTCTAAATATACAAAGCTGGTAGAAACACACCCCAAAAAACCTGCAGCTATAATAACAGTGAAAGGTGGATCTACAAAGTACTGACTCAGGGGGGTGAATACTAATGCATGCCACACTTTTCAGATATTTATTTGTAAAAAGCCATTTATCATTTTCTCTCCACTTCACAATTATGTGCCACTCATTCCTGAGATTTGGGACAAAAATGTCCAACACATAAGATTGTGTTTTTCTGTAAAATTCAGAAATAATTCATATTTGTTTATTGTAGTATACTGTAGCTCATAGTGTCAGAAGAGGTCTAGTTAATCTGTGACTGCCCAGAGCCCAGGCCAGAGAGCAGACAGACAGGCTAAACCAACCGTCTGCTAGCTGCATAGAGTCGTCAATCAGGGTTCACTATATTGAGACTGTGTCTGTTTCCTGAGCCAAACTAAATTGTAGACAGTCTCAGAAAGCATTTCACTGCATATCGTACTGTGTATGACTGTGTATGTGACAAATAAAATTTTAATTTGAATTTGAGAAAGTCTGTTTTAGTAATTTAATTAACATTAAAAACCACAAACTCGGATCACATTGAATGCGCAGCCGGCACCTCTGATCTGAAGCTAGGACTGTTAAATATTAGATCTCTCGCATCTAAAGCAGTTATTGTTAATGAAATTATCACGGATCAGTAATTTGATATACTCTGTTTAACAGAAACCTGGATTAAACAGGACGAGTATCCTCCTGGATACAGCTACATACACCAGCCTCGGGTTAACTGGTAGAGGAGGAGGCGTCGCAGCTATTCACAATAATAATCTGTCTATCGAACAAACACATGGGCACAAATTTAATGCATTTGAATTTCTCTATAGTAACATAAAAAGTGTAGCTATAAGTATGAAGTCAGCTCAGTCAATTCCACTAATCATAATTGACATTTTTTTATGGACAAAGTGTTAATTGCTGGAGACTTTAATATTCATTTAAAAAATCCAGAAGACCCTCTGAGAACAGCATTTATGTCCATACTGGACATTTGCTCTCAAACCTTGACCTTTCTATAGATTTACATTTACATTTAGACATTTGGCAGACGCTCTTATCCAGAGCGACTTACATTTTTCATCTCATTATACATCTGAGCAGTTGAGGGTTAAGGGCCTTGCTCAAGGGCCCACCAGTGGCAACTTGGTGGTTGTGGGGTTTGAACCTGGGATCTTGCCTTAACCCATGCCTTGAGTCCAATGCCTTAACCACTGAGCTACCCCTGGTATAGACAAAGTGTTAATTACTGGAGACTTTAATATTCATTTAGAGAATCCAGAAGACCCTCTGAGAACAGCATTTATGTCCATACTGTGTCCATCAAATACCACACGGAGCTTTATCAATGATCTCCAGGAGTTATCAATTTTGATTAGATCGCCATCTGACTCCACAGAACTCAATCAGGCAACTGTATATTTAGAGTCAACATTACGTTATACCTTAGATAATGTAGCTCCAGTTAAAAAGAAAATGATTAATTATGAGTGAATGCATATATAATGACTACACATGCACTTTAAAACAGACCTGTCGAAAATTAGAACGTAAATGGTGTCAAACTAAATTATTAGTATTCCACATAGCATGGAAGGAGAGCATCCTGAACTATAAAAAAGCTCTCATTGCTGCTAGATCGAAGTATCTTTCCACGCTTATAATAACTAACAAAAATAATAAATAATTAAATACCGTAGTTAAATTAACTTGAAATAAGACCACTGCTGAAATCTCCACAACAATAACACAGTAGTAAGGACTTCATGAATGTTGTTAATAACAAAATCGTAAATAATACGCAAAGATGGTGAAAGGACCGATGAATCTGGGACTCAGCTTCTTGCAGAGCAGTCGAAGATGGATGTCGCGTGTGGAAAGCCAGACTTTTGTCCAGGTCGGAAAGTTGGAGTATCTGCTGTCCTCACGTCGGCGACTTGCATTGACCTTGAACTGCACGTTGTAGTTGTTGGTGAGCTGATGACCTCAAACCCTCTCACTCTCCTGGAACCAGTGAGTCACGGAAGGTACCTCAGATGGCATTCTGTTCCATGGGAAGAGAGGTGGTTCGTAGCTGAGAATGCACTGAAAGAGGGTGAGTCCTGTAGTGGGTTGCTGAAGTGATGTCTGCGCGTACTCGGCCCAGGCGATGAACTGGCTGCAGGACTGCTGGCTATTATGGCAGAAGGTGCGGAGGTATCTGCCTATCTCCTGGATCTTACGTTCGGTTTGCCCGTTACTTTGGGGGTGATATCCAGAAGACAGGCTTACGGTCACACCCAGGAGGTTAAAGAAGGCTTTCCAGAACCTAGAGATAAATTGGGGTCCTCTGTCGGCTACAATGTCCTCGGGGATGCCATAAATCCTGAAAATCTGCTTAAATAGGGTTTCAGCTGTCTTCTTAGCCGAGGGGAGTTCTTGCAATGGAACTAGGTGGCAGGATTTGGAGAATCGATCAACGATTACCAGGATGCAGGTATGGCCTTCGGAGCGAGGGAGGTCAGTGACGAAGTCCACTCCTAGATGTGACCATGGACGCCGGGGACCTGTAAGGGGTAATGATTTCCCTGCATCCCCTCACGTACCTCATCACCTGTTCTGCGATGTTGGGCCACCAGAAGTGTTCTTCAAGGAGGGTTTGATTCAACCCAGGGTGATCAGTGCCCATTGAAGCATGCACTTGATGGAGGAGGGTGTCCCGCTGAGTTGTTGGAACATAGAGATGGTCAACCGGACATTCTGGTGGCGATGGCTCAGCTGTCAAGGACTGACGAATCTCTTCTTCTATCTCCCACTGAATTGGAAAAACAAACAGGGTTGAGGAAAGAATGCTCTCAGGAAGCTCTAGAGTCTCTTCCATTTCATGGTGATGAGAAAGAGCGTCAGCCTTTACATTTTTTGTTCCTGGTCTATAACTGATGATGAAATGGAACCCATCTAGCTTGTCACGGGTTGAGGCATTTGGTGTCCCGTAGATACTCTAAGTTCAGGTGATCAGTTAAGACCAGAAAAAGGTGTACAGCCCCTTTTGGGTTTGCCTTTCAGGAGGTTCGTCAGGGGGGAGACAAGAGAGCTGTAATTGTGGATAAATCTACAGTAAAAATTGGCAAAACCCAAAAATCGTTGGAGCTGTTTGATATTGGCTGGAATTGGCCAGGTTCGAATAGCTTCCACCTTCCCTTTGTCTATTCTGATCCCATGCTGACTAATGTGGTACCCTAGGAATGACACGGAGGGTTGGTAGAGTGTTCATTTTTCAGCCTTCAGGAACAGTTGGTGTTGTCTGAGTCTCCGGAGAACCTCGGCCACATGAATGCGGTGTTCCGACTCGCTCCTAAAGTAAATGAGTATGCCATCAATGTAAATTATGACAAACCAATTCATATGACCAATCGAAATACCTCATTCATGTAGTCTTGAAATACGGATGACCGGTTGGTGTTATGAATGCTGTTTTCCACTCGTCCCCATCTCGTATTCGGATGAGGTTGTAGGTCCAGCTTGGTGACAATGCGCGCCCCTCGTAGCTGTTCCAGAGCCACCGGGACAAGAGGGAGTCGGTAATTGAATTTTACTGTGATTTTATTCAGGGCGCAGTAATCAATGCAGGGGTGAAGACCCCTGTCCTTTTAGCCACGAAGAAGAAGCTCGAAGCAGCAGGGGAGATGGATGGTCGAATGTACCCTTGTTGGAGAGCTGCATCAATGTAATCCTCCATGGCCTTCTGTTCAGGAATGGAGAGAGACTAGATTTTTCCTTTGTGCACTGGTTCACCTGGAAGGAGGTCGATGGCACATGAGGTGGTAGCTGCGTGGCTTGCCAAGGACAGAACACTTCCTTGAAATGGGAGTAGGTCTCGAGGATGGTTACTCGGAGCTGGTCGGTGGAGCTCCCCACGAACGTGGTGTTGACCGAAAGGATTGGTTTGGCCTGCAGACATTGCCCCATACAATCAGATCCCCACTTCAGGATCTCCCCACTATCCCAGGAGAGGATGGGTTAGTGCTCGGCGAGCCATGGATGTTCGAGAATGATATCGGATGTGGACCGTTCCAAAACCAGAAATTTGATCCACTCTGCATGAAGCCAACCCACTCGCATGTGTAGAAGTGGGGTGGCATAGCAAACCCATCCCCCCAGAGGAGAGGGGGCACCAGTGACACGGCGGATCTTGAACTGGGTCGGGTGGAGGATCATGGGGATTCGATTGGGTGACACAAGGCGGCGAAGATGAAGTTGCCGGCTGACCCTGAATCCAGGAGTTGATTTACTGTAACAGACAGAGATGCAGTATCAAGGACTACATCGGTAGTCACAGGAGCCATAGGCTTACAGTGATAAGATATCTTGCTCACCATTGGACGAGGAGGCTGTCGAGGACATGTCCTTTTTATGCATAGTAAAGGCAGAGTCCTTGGGTCAGCCGGTGCTGTCTCTCGGTGGGTGTGAGTCTGGAGAGTGATTGCAGGTCCACTTGCATGGGTTCTGGAACGGTTCTCACCCCTGTTGCCCAAAGAATTACAGATGGTTCTTAACCCTAACCCTTCATGGCGCATGGAGGTTTCAGTGGTGCACTCTTGGAGGCTGTTGGCGACTTGGATGGAGGTCTGAATGAACCGTACCAATCCCACTGAATCATCCTGCGCCGCGAGTTGCAGCCTCAGGTGTGAATCCAGCCCTTCTGAAAGTCAAAACATAGTCAGTTATGGAACTTTCACCTTGCTTGAATTTAAACGATTTCTCGCCAGTGGTGGAAGAGTCTGCTGATTGAGTGAAAACCTCCCGGAAATAGGTTATAAACTCATGGTAATCGTGTACAATGCGGCCATCCAGTTGCCTGGAGGGCTTTATTGGTAAGCAGTGAGATTATATACGCAAGTTTAGCTCGGTCAGACGGGAACCTAAGAGGCTGCATCTCAAAGGTGAGAGCGCACTGGAGAAGGAATCCATTGCAGTTCTCCACCTCGCCACTGAAGGTCCTGCCATGGGACTGGCGTGAGCGGGTGATGTTGACAAAGAAGTGGTTGTTGCCGGATTACATTCCACAGTAGTTTATGTTAAAGATCATAAAACTGTTGAAGGCTCATAAATACTCCTAAGTTTCTGTTCTTCTTCACCCTTATCTTTTATAAATACTCCAGAAGAGATGTAAACGCTCCTGCAGCCACCTTTTTGATTCTTTGTGTGTTTGCGCATATATATGCTCCTGTCTCCCACAATAAACTTTGAACATCTCACTGAGCACTGACTTGTGTGTTTCATTGAGGGGCTTCCCTGGATCCAGGCGGGACAAGCAGAATACAGGCTGAACACTGAGTAGACGAAAGGGGGTCTACCAAAATTCAAGAAATCCTTACAATTTGGGGGCTCTTTCTGGGATACCTCTAATCAGGTGAGTGCTGCTTTTTTATTTTTCTCCATAAGGATAGAGCAAGCACGCTCCCTGGTTTTTGGTATCTGAACCATATACAGGGGAGGATTGTCTTGTGGAGCGGCGCGGTGGTGTAGTGGTTAGCACTGTCGCCTTGCACCTCCAGGGTCCGGGTTCGATTCCCCGGCCAGGCTCGATTCCCGTCTCTGTGTGCATGGAGTTTGCATGTTCTCCCCGTGCTTGGTGGGTTTCCTCCGGGTACTCCGGTTTCCTCCCACAGTCCAAAGATATGCAGGTTAGGCTAATTGGCGTTCCTAAATTGCCCGTAGTGTGTGATTGGGTGTGTGAGTGTGTGTATGTGTGTGTGCCCTGCGATGGATTGGCACCCTGTCCAGGGTGTACCCCGCCTAGTGCCCGAGGTCTCCTGGGATAGGCTCCAGGTCCCCCGCGACCCTGAACACAGGATTAAGCGGTATAGAAGATGAATGAATGAATGATTGTCTTGTGGCTTGAGTGAGTTTAGCCAGTTTAGCGTGCAGTTTGACATATAAGAGTGGAGGCAGAAGTACTCAGATGGACTACATATTGTGTCTGCGTTGTAATCTGAAAGAGATCAGTGACTGCAAAGTGTTGGTAGGGGAGAGTGTAGCCAGACAACACAGAATGGTGGTGTGTAAAATAACCCTGGTGGTGAGGAAGGTGAAGAGGACAAAGGCAGAGCAGAGGACAGAGTGGTGGAAGCTGAGAAAGGAAGAATGTTGTGTAGTCTTCAGGAAGGAGTTGAGACAGGCTATGGGTGGTCAGGAGGTGCTTACAGTCGACTGGACAACTACAGCCAATGTGATCAGGGAGACTTGTAGAAGGGTACTTGGTGTATCATCAGGTAAGGGAAAAGTGGACAAGGAGACTTGGTGGTGGAACGAGGAAGACCTAGAGTGTATACAGGGAAAGAGGCTAGCTAAGAAGAAGAGGGACACTGAGAGGACTGAAGAGAGTAGACAGGAGTACAGGGAGTTGCAGCGTAAGGTGAAGTTAGAGGTGGCAAAGGCCAAACAAAGAGAATATGAGGACTTGTATGCTAGGCTGGACAGTAAGGAGGGAGAGGTGGATCTGTACAAGTTGGCGAGGCAGAGAGATAGGGATGGGAAGGATGTGCAGCAGCTTAGAGTGATTAAAGATAGAGATGGAAATGTACTGACAGATGCCAGGAGGGTGATGGGAAGATGGAAGGAGTACTTTGAGGAGTTGATAAATGAGGAAAACGAAAGAGAACAAAGAGTAGAAGAGTTGATTGTTGTGGAACAGGAAGTAGCAAATATTAGTAAAAGTGAGATGAGAAGGGGATTGAAGAGGGTGAAGAGTGGAAACGCTGTTGGTCCTGATAACATACCTGTCATGCACACTCAATCTGCAACCGGCACTATGACCCGGAAGTAATGCGGTTGCCAACCAGGAAGTATAAGAGGAGTAAACAAGCCACAGTACAGCGCTCAGTCATTGAGTTCTTGGCCCATGTCGGTTCAGATCACCTGTCTACCATTTCGTGAGTACTCACTTTCTTGGGTCTACTTTCTGATTAGAGTGTGTGTTTATAGTTCATGCATTCATGACCTCCAGACTGGACTATTGTAATGCATTACTAGGTGGTTGTCCTGCATCCTCAATAAACAAGCTTCAGTTAATCCAAAATGCAGTTGCCAGGGTTCTCACTAGATCCAGAAAATATGATCATATAACCCCAATATTATCATCCCTGCACTGGCTACCTGTTCAGTTTAGAATAAATTACAAAATAGTATTACTTACATACAAGGCCTTAAATGGTTTAGCTCCCACATACCTAACCAGTCTTCTGATGCGCTACAATCCACCACGCGCCTTAAGATCACAAAGCTCCGGACCGAATTTAAAAATCTACAAAAGGGGGTAGGGCTTTTTCATATTTAGCTCCAAAGCTTTGGAATAGCCTTCCAGACAGTGTTCGGGGAGCAGACACGGTTTCTCAGTTCAAAAGTAGACTCAAGACGCATCTTTTTAATCTGGCATACACATAACTCATCCCAGTACTCATACTCCAGTACACCTATACCGAATGGCAACTACGCTAATTCTCCCCATCTGTTCTGTATTTCTCTACCCATCCCAAGGCATCGGGAGATTTTGCCAGCTTCAGTAGACAAAGGCCGACCCTGCGAGGTTCCTGAGGCATCCAGAGAAGGACCAGCTCCAGTTGGATTCAGCTTTATGATGGTTGGAGCTGCACATGCTGCTCCTGTGCTTCCAGTGATCCAGACCTCATCTGCCCTCTGCACCTACTGACTCGTCCCTATGCTGAACTGGTCTTCATGTCAATTTAAATAATTTCTGTCATATTGAATTTTCACCTGCACAACACACAAGATGTTATATCATTTCTATCTGTTATCGCCCAAATGAGGATGGGTTCCCTGTTGAGTCTGGTTCCTCTCAAGGTTTCTTCCTAATGCCATCTCAGGGAGTTTTTCCTTGCCACCGTCGCCGTCACCCTTGCCTTGCTCATCAGAGAAATTTCATTCATTCGTCTCATTATTATCTGCACATTTTTCTCACACATCCACACTTCCAATTATTTTCTTTTCTATAATTATTATTATTATTTGTTTTTATTTATTTATTTTCTATTATTATTTTATTTATTTATTTATTATTATTATTATTTTTTTTTGTTTGTTTTTTTTGTTAAATTTCTTTAATTTTTGTGAAGCTGCTTTGAGACAATGACCATTGTTAAAAGCGCTATATAAATAAAATTGAATTGAATTGAATTGAATTATAGGACGCGGGTTAAATTTGTGTTTTTCCCTTGCTCCGCTTATGTGAGAGTCCTTAGACCAAATCGCGTGGTTATCTTGCCTACTCACCTGCTTCCGCGTTTGGGTTTACCATCCATGCTACAAAGGGCTAACCGCTAAGTGCGCTAATTCTTCTGATCATCCGGTTAGTTCGTGACAGAATGACTGAGCCACAAGTGGTAAACCCAGCGGATTATGCGCATCTATGCGACGTGGTAGATCGGCATGCTGAGCTAATCAACCGGCTAGACGGAGAGCTCGCTACTCTTCGCCGGAGCGTCCAAGACGTCGCGGCCTTGCGCCGTGAGGTGCCGGAGCTTCGGCGGGAGAATGTGGATCTTCGCGAGGCCGTTGCTAGCGCGGCTAATCAGCGCGCCTTCTGGTGGCCATCGTTGAGGAAGGACGTCAACGAGTTTGTCCAGGCGTGCCCTGTGTGTGCCAGGGCTAAAGATAACAACCAACCAACGCCAGGAGAACTCCAACCACTACCTGTTCCGCATCGGCCCTGGACACACATAGCCGTCGACTTCATCACGGGCCTGCCGGCCTCCGAGGGAAAGAACACCGTCCTGACGATCGTCGACCGGTTTTCCAAAGCTGTGCACCTGGTGGCTCTTGCCGGACTCCCGTCAGCAAAACAAACAGCCGAGCTGATATTAGAACACGTAGTCCGCCTGCATGGGTTCCCAAAGGACATCGTCTTGGACAGAGGGCCCCAGTTCACTGCCCGGTTCTGGAAGGCCTTCTGCCATCTGATCAATTCAACCTGCAGTCTATCCTCTGGATACCATCCCCAGACTAATGGTCAGACGGAGCGGACCAACCAACAACTGGAGCGCTACCTGAGATGCTTCGTCGCCGATCGCCAGCACTCCTGGGCCCGCTACCTCATCTGGGTAGAACTATCACTCAATCTCCACACCTCGTCTGCCACCAACTTAAGCCCAATTGAGGTATGCCACGGTTTCCAACCCTCCATGTTCCAAAACCAGGAACCGGAGGTTGATGTACCGTCGGCCCAACAGTTGGTCCGCCGGTGTCGACGGTTGTGGCGTCAAGCTAACCAAGCCATCCAACAAGCTAACGCCCGCTACGCTATCCAACATCGCCGTCGACACCCTCCGGGACGATTGTTCCACGTAGGTGACAAGGTATGGCTCTCAACAAAAAATCTTCACCTTCACACCGAATCGAGGAAACTCTCACCTAGATTCATCGGCGCATACCGTATCACACACCGGATAAATCCTGTCACCTACCGGCTCCAGCTGCCTGCGGCGCTCCGAAACCACCTAGTGTTCCACACCTCTCAGCTGAAGCCCTTCATCACATCTCCGATGATTCCACCCTCCCCCCCTGCTCCTCCTCCCCGGGTCATCGACGGTGGTCTCGCCTACACTGTACGCCGGATCCTTGATTCGCACCCTCGGGGCAGAGATACTCAGTACCTGGTTGACTGGGAGGGCTACGGCCCCGAGGAGCGATCTTGGATTCCGGCCCGGTTTATTCTCAACCCCGAGCTGATTCAAGACTACCGTCGTCGGGTATCCTCCACCCCAGGACCGTCAGGAGCCGGTCCTGGACAGGGGGGTACTGTCATGCACACTCAATCTGCAACCGGCACTAGGACCCGGAAGTAATGCGGTTGCCAACCAGGAAGTATAAGAGGAGTAAACAAGCCACAGTACAGCGCTCAGTCATTGAGTTCCTGGCCCATGTCGGTTCAGATCACCTGTCTACCATTTCGTGAGTACTCACTTTCTTGGGTCTACTTTCTGATTAGAGTGTGTGTTTATTGTGTGGTTAAATTTGTGTTTTTCCCTTGCTCCGCTTATGTGAGAGTCCTTAGATGAAATCGCATGGTTATCCTGCCTACTTGCTTGCTTCCGCGTTTGGGTTTACCATCCACGCTACAAAGGGCTAACCGCTAAGTGTGCTAATTCTTCTGATCATCCGGTTGTAACGCTTGGATTTATAAAACCGCTTGGTTACAAAAAAACGGATTCGTGAATCTAAACTGGGGCTTGAAAACAACACTTCCGGTATTGCGCAACCGCAGCTGGACAAAACACGACGCGACACAAAACAATTATAATAAATTAAACCAAGTGTATTAAACAAGACAGACAGATAAATAAACAAACACGGTGCACCACAAACCAATATATACAAAATATATACAAATATATTACAAATAGAAAAAAGTGTGTGCGCGATGTATGCGGGTGTGTGTGTGTGTGTCTGAAAGTCCAGTGTCTGAAATATGGCAAAAGTTATGAAAATGGTGAGTTGGAGAGATGGATCGATCTCACCAAATGACGATGGTAGGTCTGGGAGATCGATAAACGGAATGAGCTGGGTACTGAATGAAATTATCAAAGTATAAACCACAAGCAGTCGCTCAGCTTCAAAAAACATGCAGCGCGCTGTCATCATCTCTCCGTGCCGGCCTCTATGCCGGTTCCAGCTTTATGCCAGATCATGTGACCCACGTCACTTCCGGGTTCCCATGCGTTGCGATCGCGCATGCGCGGGAACTTGCCCAGTGACCAAACCACTGTCCATGGGGAACCAGAAACCGCTAGGGCACGCCTTCGGCCACAGGTGAGCAGCATTAGCTCCACAACCAATTCCCTGTGTATGAAAACGCCCCTGTTGTGTGGCTGTGCTACATAGACCCCCCCCCCCCCAAGCCTCCGGCATCTGAGGATGTCCGCACAAGCACTTGAGATTCGCCACACTATACAGATCGGCTTTTTGTGGGTATCCCCAAGACCTTGTGTATTTAATTGGTCCTTTTCTGTGTTTTACCTCTGCTGGACCCTCCCACTGGGGCGCTCGCCTTGCAGAATCTCTTTTTGTTGTGGAGGAGGGAGGTTGAGTTTTGACCCAAACCAGTTCCCCCGGGTGAAAGTGCGCTGCTTCCCCCCGGGTATTGTGACATCTGGCTTGTCTGGATCCGCGGTGTTCTGCTCTTTGTTGGCCCTCCTCCATGATGAGTCTTTGTCGGGGTGATGATGGATGTCCTGTCTTGTGTCGGTGGCACATGCTGCAAGATCTAGTATAATGCCAGACGTCTTTCCGCACAGTCGGCCACCACGCCACCTCTAATAACCTCAGCAGGGTTTTCAGTTGTCCCCAGTGTCCTCCCAGTGGATTGTCATGATAGTATTGAAGGAAACTCTTTATTAGAGACTGGGGAACAACGAGCTGAAATTTCTCTCCTTTCTTTACCGGTACTCGGCGATATAGCACGCCCTGACGACATTCGAAGGTGACCCTCTGATCTTGTGTACCTCTTTGATGATCTTTGGAGAGCAGCTTCGTGATCGTTGGGTCGTTCTGTTGGGCGTTGATGATCTCGCTCAGGTCTCTCGGGAAGCTGGAGGCCTCTTTAGTGGACGTGGTGGGTAGACGTGGGGTGTCAGCTCCATTCAGCGGCGGGGGTGCTCAGGGTATGGCATCTGGACCCGGATTAAAGCGGTCCTCGTGATCATTCTCTCCCCTAGCGCCTCTCTCCACCTGTTGTTCCATGGTGCTCGCCGCTCCTCTTAACACCACTCTCGTGTTGCTGTTCTCCAGGGTTCGCCCCATCTGTTCTTCCTCGGAGCTATCAGGTTTCCCCATGAGACAGAGGGCGGGGTGATCATTGGTGGAGTCTCCCAGGCGTTGCTGTGGCCGCTGTACCGGAGACCTCAGGTTGTCTTCCTCTTCGTCGAGGTCGTCATCCAGTATGAATGCTGCCGTGAACGCCTGTTTAAAAGATTGCCAGTCCTTCACCTTGCCCTTCTCCGCCTTCCACCAACTGAGAGCCGGCCCTCGGAGAACTGAGCCGAGGGTTCCCAGTAGCTCTGGTCAGGTCAGGGGTCTGATCTCCAGGTATTTCTCTGCTTGCTCGATGAATGTGTCGCGTCGTGTTTTGTCCAGCTGCGGTTGCGCAATACCGGAAGTGTTGTTTTCAAGCCCCAGTTTAGATTCCCGAATCCGTTTTTTTGTAACCAAGCGGTTTTATAAATCCAAGCGTTCCATAGTGGTGGCCCGTACGCACGGGGAATCTGTATTAAGGGATATTTTCCGGTTTTGTGTGATGTGGCTGAACAAAATGGACGATAATGTTAACATTGCTAATGCTAGTGCTAAAGCTAAGGCTAATGCTAGTAGTGCTGCTAAGGCCGACTGTGGTTGATGTAGAGGATGCATTTAATGCACGCAGTAACCCTACAACTAAATTAACTTCATTGATTAGTTCGTTATATATATCAGATAGCCATGATAATGACAATAATGAAGATAATGATATTATTGTTCATGGGTCTGATATGGGGGTAGTGCACACACTACAAAAAGAACTATTTCAATGTAAGATGGACATGGTGGCGCTTACTGATAAAGTGAGCTCCATGGAGCTGGATTATAGACAATCCCTAGACAGCAGTCTCAACCGAGAAATCAGTCTGTGTGACGCAGTGGACGCGAGCCTGGAAGGGCTGCAGCGCTACTGCCAGGAGGCTCTCGATAAGATGGAGAGAGCCATCGTTGACTGTTTTCTACGCCGTGACGTCATCTGGGAAAACCGGATGAAGAGACTGCGTCTCACTGGTACGCCCACCACACACCGGTTACAGGCCTGCACCCCTGCATCCCCTCCAGCTCCTGCTCAACATCTGCCCAGCACTCCAACCACTACATCCACGGCCAAGGTAAACCCACCAAGCACTACTAAGGGCAACCACGTTCCTCCTGGTGTTCCAGCACACTCCTCGGCTCTGCTCTCCTCCCCACTTTCTTCTTCTTCTTCTCTGCATGCTCATCCATCCATCTGCGTGGAGTTTCCAGCCTACTGTGACGCGTCAGAGACAGCTGAGGTGTGGAACTTCATTAAACAAGCAGAGAAGTACCTGGAGATCAGACCCCTGACCCGACCAGAGCTGCTGGGAACCCTCGGCACAGTTCTACGAGGGCCTGCTCTCAGTTGGTGGAAGACGGAGAAAGGCAAGGTGAAGGACTGGGAGTCTTTTAAGCAGGCGTTCACGGCGGCGTTCATACTGGATGACGACCTCGACGAAGAGGAAGACAACCTGAGGTCTCCGGTACAGCGGCCACAGCAATGCCTGGGAGACTCCACCAATGATCACCCTGCCCTCTGTCTCATGGGGAACCCTGATATCTCAGAGGAAGAAACAGTGAGGCGAACCAGGGAGAACAGCAACGCGAGAGTGGCGGTAAGAGGAGCGGCGAGCACCATAGAACAACAGGTGGAGAGTGGCGCTAGGGGAGAGAAAGATCGCGAGGACCGCCCTTTTCCAGGTTCACACGCCATACCCCGAGCACCCCCGCCGCTGAAAAGAGCTGACACCCCACGGCTACCCACCATGTCCACTAAAGAGGCCTCCAGCTTCCCGAGAGACCTGAGCGAGATCAGCAGAGCCCAACAGAACGACCCAACGATCACGAAGCTGCTCTCCAAAGATCATCAAAGAGGTACACAAGATCAGAGGGTCACCTTCGAATGTCATCAGGGCGTGCTGTATCGCCGGGTACCAGTAAGGCACGGGGAGAAATTTCAGCTAGTAGTCCCCCAGTCGCTAATAAGAAACTTTCTGTATTTCTACCATGACAATCCACTGGGAGGACACTGGGGACAACTGAAAACCCTGCTGAGGTTATTAGAGGTGGCGTGGTGGCCGACGGTGCGTTATACCAGAGCTTGCAGCATGTGCCACCGACACAAGACAGGACTTCCGTCATCACCCCGACAAAGACTTATCCAGGAGGAGGTGCAACAAAGAGCACAACAACTAGAAGCCACACAAGCCAGATATCACAATACCCGGAGGAAAGCAGCGCACTTTCAACCGGGAGAACTGGTGTGGAGAAAAGCTCAACCACACTCCTCCACAACAAAAAGATATTCTGCAAGGCGAGTGCCCCAGTGGGAGGGTCCAGCAGAGATAAAACCCAGAAAAAGACCAATTAAATACACAAGGTCTTGGGGATACCCACAAAAAGCCGATCGGTATGGTGTGGTGAATTTAAAGTGCTTGTGCGGACGTTCTCCTCAGACGCCGGAGGCTTGGGGGGGGGGTCTATGTAGCACAGCCACACAAAAGGGGCGTTTTCATACGCAGGGAATTGGTTGTGGAGCTAATGCTGCTCACCTGTGGCCGAAGGCGTGCCCTGGCGGTTTCTGTTTCCCCATTGACAGTGGTTTGGTCACCGGGCAAGTTCCCGCGCATGCGCGATCGCAACGCATGGGAACCCGGAAGTGACGTGGGTCACATGGTCTGGCATAAAGCCGGAACCGGCATTGAGGCCGGCACGGAGAGATGAAGACAGTGCGCTGCATGTTTTTTGAAGCTGAGCGACTGCTTGAGGATTACTATTTGTTAATTTCATTCAGTACCCAGCTCATTCCGTTTATCGATCTCCCAGACCTACCATCGTCATTTGGTGAGATCGATCCATCTCTCCAACTCACCATTTCACCCCAATTGCCGTTTTTTCAGACACTGGACTATCTTACACACACACACACACACCCGCATACATCGCGCACACACTTTTTTCTATTTGTATTATATTTGTATATATTGGTTAGTGGTGCACCGTGTTTGTTTATTTATCTGTCTGTCTTGTATAATACACTTGGTTTAATTTATTATAATTGTTTTGTGTCGCGTCGTGTTTTGTCCAGCTGCGGTTGCGCAATACCGGAACTGTTGTTTTCAAAACCCCAGTTTAGATTCCCGAATCCTTTTTTTTGTAACCAAGCGGTTTTATAAATCCAAGCGTTACACGGTTAGTTCGTGACAATACCTGTGGAGGTATGGAAGTGCTTAGGAGAGGTGGCAGTAGAGTTTCTGACTAGTTGTTTAACAAGATCTTGGAGAGTGAGGATCCCAGAGGAGTGGAGGAGAAGTGTATTGGTGCCAATTTTTAAGAAGAAGGGAGGTAGAGTGCAATTACAGAGGTATAAAGCTAATGAGCCATACAATGAAGCTGTGGGAAAGAGTAGTGGACGCTAGGTTAAGGGCAGAGGTGAGCATTTGTGAGCAGCAATATGGTTTTATGCCTTGAAAGAGATGCAGTATTTGCTTTGAGGATGCTGGTGGAGAAGTACAGAGAAGGTAATAAAGAGTTGCATTGTGTCTTTGTAGATTTAGAGAAAGCGTACGACAGGGTGCCGAGAGAGGAGCTGTGGTGCATGTCTGACAGACATCTTGTCCTGGATGGCTGCACATCAGCTAAAGCTAAAGCTCAATCTCAGTAAAACTGAACTGTTGTTCATCCCTTGTGACTCATCCCCAGGTCAAGACCTTGTGATATCCCTGGACAACAACCAAATCACTCCTTCAGCGACTGCCTGTAATCTTGGGGTAACTGTGGACAATCATCTGTCATTTTCCCCACACGTCGCTAACCTTACTCACTCTTGTAGATTTCTTCTTTACAATATCAGAAGAATTCGCCCATTTCTTTCTTCACAGGTTACTCAGGTGCATGTTCAGTCCCTTGTTATTTCAAGACTGGACTACTGTAACTCACTCCTGGCAGGCCTGCCTCTGTCCACGATTCGTCCTCTGCAACTGATCCAGAATGCTGCAGCACATCTCGTTTTTAACCTCCCCAAGTTCTCCCACACCACCCCACTCCTCCGCTCCCTGCACTGGCTTCCTGTAGCTGCCCGCATCAAATTCAAAACACTGATGCTTGCCTACAAAGCTAAAAATGGCCCAGCACCCACTTACCTCTCTGCTCTAATCACACCACGCACTGCACCAAGTTCCCTCCGATCCTCCAGCACTGCTCGCCTCATCCCACCATCTCTCAGGGATCAAGGGCGGCATTCATCCAGGCTCTTTTCTGTTCTGTCACCTAGGTGGTGGAAGCAGAGACTTTGACGATCTTTAAACGACGACTCAAGACGCATCTGTTTCTCCAGTACTTGGACTACCCCCCCCCCAAATAAATAAATAAATAAATAATTAAATAATTATTCCCAGTTGTGTTGGACTAATGGCACTTAGTTATTAACCTAGTTAACCCAGTGTAAATATGTATCCAGTGATGTAAACTTTAAAGCACTTTTTGTTCTGGATAGGAGCGTCTGCAAAATGCCTAAATGTAAATGTAAAATGTAAAAGATGCTCCCTTCTCCCAACAAATCAGTTTCGGGAGATGGGTACGATGAGGCTGATTTGATAAAATCGGTAAAATGCTTTGACCCTAAAACAGACAAATTGGCTGTAGTGAAAAAAATTAAGACATAGATCAGGGAGGAAGATGGAAAAAGAAGGAATATTACTTTCTTTGGGGTAATTCTAATGAGGCTATGAAACTCTTAAAAGATGAGCTAACTACTTATCTTCTCGCATGTCAACAAGCTAGTCAGGATCTGTCACAGGTAACTAATTGTAGACAAGAGTGAGACTACGTCCAAGTTTCTTGAGAGGTTTCGAGAGACCTGGAACCTTTTGGGTGGTATGCCCCTATCTGAAGCAAAACCCTAATCCACTTTTCCTTACCACCTTCTTGAATAATTGTCTACCAGAAATCATGAAAAGTTTCAATTGTCAGATCGTTCTACAATGTCTATTAAAAAAATTAGGTGAGCGTGTGAGAACACTGGAAGGAGATGGTATTTTAGAAAACAAACAAGTGGCATGTTTGTTTGTGGAGAGTGAAGGATACAGAGGTGGAGAAAAGGGGGGTAGAAGAGGTAGAGGAGGTCTGCACAGTCAGAGTACACCCCGTAGGTCTGGTAATTGTTATTACTATCATAAAGAAGGTCATTGGGCTTGTGAATGTCGCACGAAGGCCTGAGATGAGGGACATGGTGGACAAAATGTGTATAATCAATTGAATGATGGTCAGTGGCATCATACTAATGAGGTGTTGAAGTACAGTACCTGATTCAGTTCCTTTCTCCCACCTCACAAATATGCATGTAAGTAATTGTTTACTTTCTTCACAGAACAGCTCTCTTCCTGCTGCCCTTAAATGTGCGCCAAGTCTGTGGGCTGATCATGAGGATGAGGTGGGGTTAGTACACTGTGCTTAGAACTCTAAACAAGTAACTTAGAGATAAAATCCACCTCTTCTTTTGATACCCTCGGATATGCTCTGGCATGCTTGATCAATGCACAGGACGATACGCTAGTAGATACAGATCATGACTGCTGCTCAGAGAATGTTCAATCCACTAGTATACGTCCTGATATGTCTTCTACATCATTAACAACTGGTGACTCTATGAAAGTTCAAGGTAATTTTCTAGCTGATTGTATTACTAAAGAAGCAGCCCGAAAACAGATTTTCTTTCCTGACTTTGATTTTATCAATACATGTTTTCTTGCTAGCTGTTTGATTCCCGATGTATTCAAATTCAAATTCAAATTTTATTAGTCACATACACAATCATACACAGTATAATATGCAGTGAAATGCTTTTATACGACCGCCAGTGACCTTAAAAAAAAGAAAATAAGAAAATAAAATCTTGTACGTAAAATAAATAATCAATAAAAAGGAAATACTAAAGAAATAATTTTAACTAGTAAAATTTGTAAAATTAACTGTGCATAAGGGCATAATAAAATATTGCAAAAATATAGAAATATGGTATTAAAGTGTCAGTGGTTGTGCAAATATGCATGAAAGGTGACATGTGCAATTGTCCAGATGTATGAGTATTTAGTGCAAGTGTGTATGAATGTGTCCATGATTGTCCAGTCAGTGTTGTGAGCTTAAAAGATGTTATTAGTCCTGTGTGGAGGTGTGATTGAGAGACCTTATCGCCTGCGGGAAGAAGCTCCTCCTCAGTCTCTCTGTGTTGGCCTTTAGGGAGCGGAATCTCTTCCCAGACCGCAACAAAGAGAACAGTCCATTACTGGGGTGACTGAGGTCCTTCATGATCTTCCTGGCCTTAGTCCAGCACCGCTTGCTGTAGATGGAGTGCAGGTCAGGGAGCTCAGTGCGGATGATGCGTTCGGCTGATCGCACCACCCTCTGTAGAGCTCGTCTGTCCTGCATGGTGCTGTTCCCGAACCAGGTCGTGATGTTAGAGACAAGCGACGAAGGTGGGATGTAGATTGTAAAGCTTGTCTTTACAAGCTTCAGCCACGCCGAATGATTCCTCTTTTTGGCAAGCTCGAGGGACGAGGGACCAGGAGACGAGAAGAGGTGAAGACATATGCGAGGTCAGGCATTTAGTGAGGGGAAGTGAGGTGTATTTAAGGTGCTAATGTGAATCAGGTGTGTGCTCAGAACTTGGGTGAACAGAGACTAAGAGTGGAGGCTGGTGTTTCTGTGACAGGTACAGATGTCGCCCTTAAAACCCTGCGTGTTTTCCCGCGGGATGCCGCAATTTAGCGCGCGGCGTGCCGCGACTTGCCGGAGGCAACATTCGGGAATTTTAAATAAATGTGTTGCGCTTCACTGAATATCCGCCAGATGGCGCATGGAAGGACTTTATCTAAAAGCCGGACCAAGTACAACAATGAATGTAAGGACGCGGATGAACAGTGCTGAAGCGAACATGAATTTTATTTTGTTTCATAATAGATCTTTCATGATGAATGAGTGTATATGTGCTTCACATTATCAAACACAGGCAAAGGAGACAGAAATTATTGAGGGATCCACTGAAAAAAGTAAACCTAGTTTAATGTGTTTTTTTTTCTCATTCCATTAGTAAAAAAAATAATTTGCTCTTTTTAACTGAAGTGTCTAATTTATGCTTATGGGTGAATCTTTTTTTTTTTTTTTTAGTATAATGCTGTTTACAGCAGGAAACCAAAGTGAAATATTTCATTTTGATCAAGGTACTCTTATTAGGTTGAGTGTGATTTGCGCATGCGCAGTCTTTAGACCATAGTTTTGCCGGTATAATTTTATTTCCGCCTCAAACCGGAGCATGACGTTGAAACAAGTAAGGAAGGATATCAGAACCTGTATTTCAGTTACTGTTAGTTAAAGCCCCTGATTAAACTTAAATCTAATCCATTCACAAAGGACATTTCTGCTTCAAACCGTGTCTCATGACCTCATGACGCAGCATTTTCACGGACTGAATCACATGCGGGTGGAGATTCTCAAAGAAAACTCCTTTAAACCAGGTAAGAAAGCAAACTCATGTCATTTCTATGTTAAATGTATCTCTTCTATGAGCAAATTCATGATTTATGTCAGGAACAACTACTTTGTAGATTGAGTTTTGTGTCCGTGTTTGCTACTGTAGCTAAAACCACCTATATTACCTGCATTAGCATTAGCTAACTAACGTGGTGATTTTCAAAAACACCGGAGTTTATACAGTAAGTCAGCGGCGCCGAAGAAAATAATTATATTTAAGTACCGTTGGTTAACGATGTAAAAATTAATAGGAAAGTGACGTAAACATAGAACAAGCTAATTTGGAGTGAGTGCTGTTTGTAGTGTACTGCTTTCTATACTTTATACACACTGTAATTAAGATTTGCTAACATAAGAACTTGAGCCAGTCCAATTTTTGTTTTTACCTTTTTTTTTTTTTTTTTTTAAAGATCAGTAATGAGTTTCTGAGAATTATATCTGCTCCACTTCAAGCAAGATTACTGGTTTCCTTGGACAAGCAACACTACAAACTAATTGAGATCATCAGAAACTAGGGAGGAACCCGTCAGAGAGAAGACCAGAGATATAATCTTCATCTTCAAGTTCTTGATCTGGTATGTACTCGCTCAAAAGCAGAAATTAGCTTGGTGTCAAATGTAATCTTGTGAATGGAAGCCACAGGACCTGAGCAAGGCATCCACATCAAGTTGGCTGTGATGCACTAAATTAAAACATAACTAGCAGAATAAAACTTTAGTTTAAATTGTTCACAGGTTAGTGTATGCTGTCTGAATACAGGTTTCAATGTCTGCCATGTTAATTTTTTCACGCTTTACAAGCCTAACATAACCAACAATACTATGTTTGTTTTTATGACCCTAGAGCCTGGAGGTGATTACCTCCTGAAATTAATACTTAAAATGATAAACTTTATCATTAATACATAGTGTGTATATGTATGTCAGTTATTTTGGCGTATTCATTGAGCTAATTACATTTATCATGCTGCACCATAATCCTAGGTGTTTTTTTTTCACTCATAGGGAGCATTAAGTGATTTTACATGCATACATCAGACACTGTTTTGCCAAATAGAGCAATTGTCTAACAAATGTCCTTTCTTTTATTAGGTTGTTCAGAAAGATGAAGCTCAGGCAGAACTTGTGAGGTGCACAATGGCCCTGTTTGTCCTCAGGTAGGAAGAGGACTGTCTTCAGCCTCCACAGGAAATCGGGATTGTGACTTTTTGAGTTTCCATCAGTCGCACATGAATGTTCCATGTTTTACCTCTGCTGATTTTGTTTCAAGAACATTTTCTAATTTTCTTTTCAGTCCAATTAATAAATGTGTGTTGCAAAGTTAAGTGTTACTATTTGTAATTTTATGGAGTAATGTTAACATTTTGGATGAAAATATGTTCATTCCACAATAAATGTTTATATAAAGAAATGTGCTTTGAGTGTAAATCAATATGTAATTAAGTTTTTTATGCTTATTTTTATGCTTATGCTTTTTTATATTTAAATTATGAATGCCTTAAATCTTAGAGTAAAAGGTTTATTTACATTACGTCACTTCCCAAATATTAGGTGTGACAGATTACTTCAATTGATTTAAGTTTAGCCAGTGCTATTTTTTTTTCAGTAGGGTCAATCAGATGTACAGTGTGGGTAAGTGTGGTGCTTTTATTGAAGGGATAATGACTGATAATTATTATTTTTTTTTTTTCGGGTGAACAATTTCTTTAATGTTTTCTGAGTTGGGGCTGTTCAGTAGAAAGTAATAGGCTCACCAATTTACAGTATGATCTTTCAATTTAACAAGTGTAATGTAAACAAGTTAGTTATTATGAGTATGGAAAACATCTTTTCCTGCATTGTTTTTTTCTGCTTCAGGAGTCAGTCTGTTCTGAGACAGTGAGAATAGAGGAAGGGCCAGGTACGGTTCAGGACCAGGGAGGGAGCCGGAGACAGCAGAACAAAGAGATGATATTGCCAGCACCAGCACAGGGAGCACAGTTTTTAGTTTAGATCTCATGTTTACATTTTATTGTATGTTGATGGCTTGACTGTAAACAACAAACAATGCAATAAATGTATAAAAAATATATATATTTATTGTCTCTTTCCAGGACCAGGCATATCGTTCAATTATTTTTTGGCCAAATAGGCAGCCGTAACAAGAGGTGAGGGCGCGCGCATCATCACATGTGCTTAGCCGACTCTGCGTCTTTTCTTGTGGGAATAGTCACATTCTGTACTAAAACCTGAGAGAACTTGTACAGTAAAACATTTCTTGGTTCATATCTTTGTAACATTACCCTATTTACATGTACATTTAGGCATTTTGCAGACGGTCTTATCCAGAGCGACTTAATAAAACCCTATTTCCCGTATGCATCCCATATGACTCAGATGCGGTGTCAGGCACCGTGAGTCAGCGCGATTGCCCGCCGACGTTCCGCTGGAGCTCCACGAAGTTCTGTAAGGTCCGGTTCTGTAAGCTTTCGCGAGGACCGGTGCGGAAAGATGGAAACGTACTCACAGCGCCAAAAACTCTCCGTGAATCATAATGAACCGTACTTACGGCCACCGCGCGAAACCTTATTCAAGCTTATTTAAGAAATCAAAATAAATCCTAAAAATTAGTAAGGGGCTTAACTTACTTCTTAACTTACTTCTTCCTCAAATTAAGCCTAAAAATTGCACGCATTTCCTTAAAAAAATAGGTAAATTTTATTTCTTAATTTTATTAGTGAAATGTTCTCAATATATTATAAAAAACACAGAAAACCATTTTTCAAAATGAAATATGCACATTATTTTTAATTATTACATCAATTTTTTTTAATGAAAATTACAAGCCTCATGATTATTTTTTTTACAGTGTATGCTATGCCGAAATACAATTGAAAGCTATTTATTCGTTTATCTTTGATTTGCTTACTTACTTAGAGAGATTCAGGTTGATTTTGCACATTTTTAGTCCTTTTCAAATGCAGATTAACGTGCATATCAGCTGGATAACTAGCGAATGCTTTAGTAATGGGCTCTAAAAGACAATGGAACATTACAGAACGTGCGAGTTGACGCCCATGCACAGATCAGAAAGCATTAAAATGTTCATTTGAATTAAAATGACACACGCATGTCTGTGTGTGTATATATATATATATATATATATATATATATATATATATATACCCTAAAAAATGCTGGGTTAAAAACAATCTGGGTTGTTTTTAACCCAGCTGCTGGGTAGATATAGGACTAACTAAATGCTGGGTTAATTCCAATGTTTTAATGGTTTGTGTTTGGTGCAGTAATTTGGTCAGGTGTAGCCTACCCCATGGGTGCACACGATGGTTTGAGAATGAAATTACACACGGATATATTTATGTGTGTGTGTATGTGTGCGTATAATCGGAAACTTTATTTGCCATCTACATACATTAACTCATGCTAGGGCACTTTTACTATGCCGAAATACAATTTAAAGCTATTTATTCGTTTATCTTTGATTTGCTTACTTACTTAGAGAGATTCAGGTTGATTTTGCACATTTTTAGTCCTTTTCAAATGCAGATTAACGTGCATATCAGCTGGATAACTAGCGAATGCTTTAGTAATGGGCTCTAAAAGACAATGGAACATTACAGAACGTGCGAGTTGACGCCCATGCACAGATCAGAAAGCATTAAAATGTTCATTTGAATTAAAATGACACACGCATGTCTGTGTGTGTGTGTGTGTGTGTGTGTATATATATATATATATATATATATATATATATATATATATATATATATATATATATATATATATATATATACCCTAAAAAATGCTGGGTTAAAAACAATCTGGGTTGTTTTTAGTTTTTAACCCAGCTGCTGGGTAAATATAGGACTAACTAAATGCTGGGTTAATTTAACCCAGCAAGATGGGTTAAAAATTCAATCCAAATGCTAGGTCATATTTAACTATAATGCTGGGTTAATTCTACCACATAAATGGTTCAAATGTTCTACCCATATGTTTGGGGTTTGTTGGTTCATTTTAACTGGAATGTTGGGTTAATTCTACCTCACAAATAGGTTATTATTATTTTCATGTTTTACAGTGAATCTGTAAAAAAACACCCATGTCTATTAAACAGTTAAATTATTTTGATATACTTGCCTATTACAAAAAAACATACATATATGCAGTAAACACCATCCTATTACATGTTCTTAGAAAAAAATATTTATTTTTCAAAAGCACAAGAACAGATAATCAACAGCGACATCATTACTATACTATCATTGATAAGGGTGGGATGGAGTAATTGCACAAATAGACTGAGGCAGCTTCTACAGAGCAGGATCTCTCTGTGACTTCAGATATCTTTTCTGAAGAACAAAACTATCCAGCCCTGGTCTCATTTTAACATACAAACACTGTCTATGACTTTTCAGGTAGGCCTCGCTATTTCATAGCAATATTACAACATGAATCAACCGGTAAATTTTGGGGGAGGGGCCGAGCAAACTTCAACCCAGCAGCTGGGTTACACAAAAACTACCCAACTCTCTGTAAATAACCCAGAATGACTCCAACTAATACCCCATCCCCCAATCCCCTTTGACATCAATATTGTCCAGGCTGTTCTTTTTTTCTTCTGATAAACACTAAAGATGATATTTTGTAGAATGCTGAAAACCTGTAATCATTGATTTACATAGTATTTGTTTTTCCTGCTACGGAAGTCAATGTTTTCAGCTTTTTTCCCCAATATCTTATTTTGTATTCAACAAAATAAAGAAAATCATTAAAGTTTGGAACCACTTAAGGAGTAAATAGTGAGTAAAGTTTTTTTGGGGGTGAACAATGGCTTTGACCCTAACTCTTCCCCTCTGACTGCACTAGGACCGGACAGCATTGCCACCTGATGAAATAGCGTGACAAAAAAGTGAAATGTCAGTTCAAAACTTTTGCCAAAAACACTAATGAATCACTTACATCCTCAGCCTATCACTCCTCATAATGCTAAATATTAGTATAATCAACATGTATAATACACGCACACATATTATATGTTATATACTGTATAATCAACATTCAGATTGACCTCCTGTGAACTCGCCTCTTCACCTGAACTACAACATGGCTGATCTGCTTCTGTCCCCTAATTGAAAAACATTGAGGGATTCCTTATGAGCATGGACAGAGAATGCCTCAGCCTATTATTGGTAACAATGTTAAATCTCAGGACAACTACAGTGGCTTAACCCAGCTGCTGGGTAGATATAGGACTAACTAAATGCTGGGTTAATTCCAATGTTTTAATGGTTTGTGTTTGGTGCAGTAATTTGGTCAGGCGTAGCCTACCCCATGGGTGCACACGATGGTTTGAGAATGAAATTACACACGGATATATTTATGTGTGTGTGTATGTGTGCGTATAATCGGAAACTTTATTTGCCATCTACATACATTAACTCATGCTAGGGCACTTTTACTATGCCGAAATACAATTTAAAGCTATTTATTCGTTTATCTTTGATTTGCTTACTTACTTAGAGAGATTCAGGTTGATTTTGCACATTTTTAGTCCTTTTCAAATGCAGATTAACGTGCATATCAGCTGGATAACTAGCGAATGCTTTAGTAATGGGCTCTAAAAGACAATGGAACATTACAGAACGTGCGAGTTGACGCCCATGCACAGATCAGAAAGCATTAAAATGTTCATTTGAATTAAAATGACACACGCATGTCTGTGTGTGTGTGTGTGTGTGTGTATATATATATATATATATATATATATATATATATATATATATATATATATATATACCCTAAAAAATGCTGGGTTAAAAACAATCTGGGTTGTTTTTAGTTTTTAACCCAGCTGCTGGGTAAATATAGGACTAACTAAATGCTGGGTTAATTTAACCCAGCAAGATGGGTTAAAAATTCAATCCAAATGCTAGGTCATATTTAACTATAATGCTGGGTTAATTCTACCACATAAATGGTTCAAATGTTCTACCCATATGTTTGGGGTTTGTTGGTTCATTTTAACTGGAATGTTGGGTTAATTCTACCTCACAAATAGGTTATTATTATTTTCATGTTTTACAGTGAATCTGTAAAAAAACACCCATGTCTATTAAACAGTTAAATTATTTTGATATACTTGCCTATTACAAAAAAACATACATATATGCAATAAACACCATCCTATTACATGTTCTTAGAAAAAAATATTTATTTTTCAAAAGCACAAGAACAGATAATCAACAGCGACATCATTACTATACTATCATTGATAAGGGTGGGATGGAGTAATTGCACAAATAGACTGAGGCAGCTTCTACAGAGCAGGATCTCTCTGTGACTTCAGATATCTTTTCTGAAGAACAAAACTATCCAGCCCTGGTCTCATTTTAACATACAAACACTGTCTATGACTTTTCAGGTAGGCCTCGCTATTTCATAGCAATATTACAACATGAATCAACCGGTAAATTTTGGGGGAGGGGCCGAGCAAACTTCAACCCAGCAGCTGGGTTACACAAAAACTACCCAACTCTCTGTAAATAACCCAGAATGACTCCAACTAATACCCCATCCCCCAATCCCCTTTGACATCAATATTGTCCAGGCTGTTCTTTTTTTCTTCTGATAAACACTAAAGATGATATTTTGTAGAATGCTGAAAACCTGTAATCATTGATTTACATAGTATTTGTTTTTCCTGCTACGGAAGTCAATGTTTTCAGCTTTTTTCCCCAATATCTTATTTTGTATTCAACAAAATAAAGAAAATCATTAAAGTTTGGAACCACTTAAGGAGTAAATAGTGAGTAAAGTTTTTTTGGGGGTGAACAATGGCTTTGACCCTAACTCTTCCCCTCTGACTGCACTAGGACCGGACAGCATTGCCACACTCTAAAAAATGCTGGGTTGTTTTTTCTACCCAAACGCTGGGTTGCCGCTGTTGGGTCATTTTTCTGGGTTATTTACAGAGAGTTGGGTAGTTTTTGTGTAACCCAGCTGCTGGGTTGAAGTTTGCTTGGCTCCTCCCCCAAAGTTCACCGGTGGATTCAGCGGCTGTCACTCAGCTTCGTGTCTCTTGAGCTCCCACACCGCTGATGACGGTTCATCCTCCTCGGACATTTAAGGGGAAATGACGTTAAATACAAGGTCTGTATACACATGTTCACTCACCTAATTCACATATGACTGAAAAATTATTACTATATGTAACATTTATTCATGTTACCGTGTTAAGGTTACACACAAACTCTCCGGCTGGTCTGAGGTACTGGATGATAATTTAGCTGAGAATAGCTGCTAGTTAGCCAAATAGCCATTTCTTTCATACACAGGTGGGGTTAAGATGTCTGAGCTTTTTAGCTTCTCTGTAGAATGTTTGCAGGGTTACGAAGATGGTGAAGTGATGAATGAAAGCTAAACTGTTAACTGTATTGTTAGCATGACGCAGGCATTTAGTTAGTTTGCTAGCATTAGCAACCACTTTAGAACTTTATTAATCTCACTGCTTGAGACAATAAAATGCTGGTGTGTTACAAAACACTGACCCTCTCACAAATATACAGACCTGCTAACCCTCCCGTTTTTCACCAGCTAGTAATTTACTCTGCGGTAATTTACTCTGGCTTGCAAAAGTATTCGCCCCCCGTGAACTTTTCCACATTTTGTCACATTACAGCCACAAACATGAATCAATTTTATTGGAATTCCACGTGAAAGACCAATACAAAGTGGTGTACACGCGAGAAGTGGAACGAAAATCATACATGATTTCAAAAAAATTTTTTTTTACAAATAAATAACTGAAAAGTGGGGTGTGTGCCCCCTTTCAGCCCCCTTTGGTCTGAGTGCAGTCAGTTGGCCATAGACATTGCCTGATGAGTGCTAATGACTAGAGAGCACCTGTGTGTAATCTACACTCTCTCCATCGCTGTCTGATATACAGCACAGGTGTTTAGGTTCTGTTACCTGACAAAACAGGATAAACACATGCCATTTAAACAGCAATCATTTTATTTAACTTTTTCTGAGTCTTAGTGTGCAAACCTCGAATCAAATCATTAATGTTCGCCAAGTAAGTGAATGCATTTTAAAAACTATTTTTCTGAAGTGGATTGTCTATTGGTGTCAACAAAATTCTAGCCATATGGCAATATTAGTATATTAGTTTATCAATTTCTTTCACAATACTGATTTCTGACAAACAGTCACTAGATTAGGAGACTGACAGGGATCATATTTATACTTTTACATTTAGCTGTTTAATCTGCTGTTAGTTTTACGTCCGTATTCACAGACTATATCCTGGCCTGCTGTACTGAATGTGAGTCCACTGCATTTGGCGCTGCTTGTGTCTGAACGCAGCCAATCGTCTCTCACATGATGGCAGGGAAAGGCACAGCCAATCAAAATGTTCATATGTGTTTTGGGGGCGGGAGGACTCAAGGAGAGAACGTGATTTATCCCTTTCTGCGTGTCTAGGTTAATGTTGACAGAACGATTTAAAAAAAAGTGGATTAAATTATTGGTCGGGACATTTCAATGGTCGGATGATATTGGTGGGGACACATCCCCTCCGTCCACCCTAAATCTACGCCCCTGTATATATATAATTTAAAACTATTTATTCATTTGTCTTTTATTTACTTACTTACTAGCGAATGCTTTTTAGGGCTCTAAAAACTACGGCAGTATGAATGACAATGGAATAGGACGTGTGAGTTGCACCGGTCACACGCACACACACACACACACGCAATAAATATATATATATATATATATATATATATATATATATATATATATATATATATATATATATAATTAAATTCTTAAAACATCGTGTTCACCCATGCACTGAAAAAAAGAACTTGTAAGATTTACTTGATAAAATCCTCATAACAATTTGGACACAGATTTTAAGTAAATTTTATTGCTCCAATATTAAGGCTGAATCCCAACCCTTCCCCCTACTCTTCCATTTGGCGCGTTCACGTGCAGGGGTAGTGGTGTCTCATTTCTCTTTTGGTTGGAGGTGTAGGGGGAGGGGGGAAGGGCCAGATAGCCCTCCAAACGAAGATTTTTCAGGACCTCACTTCAAACGAAGGGCTAAGCGAAGTTTTCAACATGGCTGCTCACTCGAGCAAACAGACCCATAAATGTTAAGTCATTTTTGCCATTAATAAAGATTTTTATGACAAGTTTTCATTGTATGTATATTAACTTTAGTCTTGTGTCTGTGTTTATGGTGATGTTCTGTAAAGAAACGTTTGCAAAAAAAATAGCTAAAGTTTGCTAGCGGATAGCACATATTGCACAATATTACAAATATATATTTTTATGTCACATACACTTTACTGCATGCTACAAACAAATATGAAAGTTCAGTAGCACGGCATTTTGCCGAGCATTTGATAATGCATTGTTTGTTTTGCTTACGGCCATACACTATTGTTTTGCTTACACTATTCTTACTTATTGCAACGTGACCACAGTTTTGTAATTTATATTCTGTATATGGACGGCTGAGGAAACCCGAAGACTCATCCGTGTTCGTGGTGAAAATGAGCAACTTTTTTAAAAATCGAAATACGGCGCAAAAAACCTTTGGGAGTGAGTAATCTCTCTTATTGGAATGTGTGATAAACATCGTCGCATGTCCTCTGACGTAACATGGACACACAGGAATGTAAATGAACACTGCATTTATGACCCAAAAAATAAACGCTTTGAGATGATTTATTTGCCGTATGGTGTGTTTATTTGAATATGTTCAGTAAATTTATGAATTACACTCAAAGTGTCAGCGAAACCGGTTTGCAAATAATTTGTGTGTGTGTTAGGTGATGTGAGAGTGGGTTTTTCAAACTTGCAGTAAAACATTTTTGGGGGCAGTTTTTGATTCCCCCTTATCTAAGTACTGTAAAAACTTATATAGTCTTGGGTTAAAAAGTCTGCATTTCAACATGCATCCCCCACCTCCAAAGACTAAGCTCCTGTTGGTATAGCTCTTAAGGTCACTGTGGCACGCAAACCCCCTGACCACAATAAGGTGGCAATCCCTCGGGGGGGGGGGGGGAGGTGAAAAATACAAATTAAATAAAATAAATTATCCTTAATCCAGATTTTATCAATCAACGACATAATATTTATCTTAGCTGGATGGTCTAATTCTCAAAACCGTTTAACCTAAAGAAAAACATAACACACTATAACTAGAATATTTACAAAACTGAAAGGTTTTCTTATGAATAATTAAAAAAACATTATAACTCAAAAAGATCATATTATGTTTATATATATATTTTATAGTAACTGAACAGCTCTCTTCTCTCCAATCCACTCATACACCACAGTCTCCTATTTCTCTATGCGCGCGCTGCAGCCTGTGAATGAATACACGCATCGGAGGTTTTACATATTTAAAACGTAAAAAGGTGTCTCCATCATAAATAGCCCTGAATTACTGAATTAACTATATATATATATATATATATATATATATATATAGAGAGAGAGAGAGAGAGAGAGAGAGAGAGAGAGAGAGAGGAGAAAGGTGTTTTGCTGGCGAAAAACATTTTAGGCAGAGACGCCTGCTCGTTTGTTTTAAATCTAAAGTTAATGCATTGTTGTATCAGCAGGAACCTTGATTTTATGAAATTACTATCATTTTGTTTTGTGAGATTTTCCCTTACTTGGTTTTATCAATTTATATTACTCCCTATAATAATGTAAACATTGCTAATTTATGTTTTGGAAAGAAACTTAAGTAATTATTTCATCTATATCTTTCATAAATCACACAACTAAAATATAATTAAACAGTTTATTCACCAACATTACCAAATATTTGTGACATAAACAGTCTAGATCCAAGTTGTCTTTTTAATAAAAGTGCATTCAGCTAAATTTTGCATCCATAGAAAAAAACTGCACGGCACCAGGGCCTGAAATACTTGTTTTAAACGAAATTGTGTAAAATAATAAATAAATAAAATACAGCATTCATTTAGAAATAAAATGCAGCAGAAAATACTTTAAACAAACTGTAGAATAAACGTTAAAACGTAATAGCCCTCTGAAGCAGTGAAGTTGCAACTTTCAAATCAGCACTCTGGACTAGTGCACTTAAAAGTATGCCATTGAAACCTTAATGCATGAAAACATTTTAAGCTGAACATGTAAACACAACATGTAAACACTTGTAGTCAAGCCAAATCAAATGTTTTAAGATGATAACTTCATCTTTAAAGCTTGCACTTTTGGTGATAGCTTAATCCCATCAAGTTCTAGAAGAACTTTCTGAAAATAGCCTCTCCTTCAAGGATTATGGATACACCAACCGGTTCTTCCCCTTCAACAGCACGGACGACAAGGATTTTAAGAAGGTGTCACTTCGTCTGTCCCCCTGCATAAAATTTACAAGAAAATAAATCATTTATTTTGAGAAACAAAAAAAATCTGAATTGCTTCAACCTGTGCTGACTTCATTGAGAAAAAAATAATAATAAAAATAAATGATAATAAAAAAATGACCATCACTTCATATACTTCATATTGTTAAACTTGGGTTAAATTGCTTTAGCACTAATCTTGCATCAGTAAAACATGGCATGAGATGGCTTTACAGTGTCAGGAAATCCTATGATGAATGCTGAGTTTGTATTTAAAGGGTTAGTCCAAACATGAAAATTCGTTCAATAATTACTCATATTTATATATTCATTTGCATTTATATGCTTCTGTCCAATACAACAAACACTATATTCAAGGTATTAATAAATTGTATAATTAATAAGAAAACAATGCTTTACCAGGCAATCATCAAAGAGATCCTCTTCAGATTCACGTCTCATCTTTACGCTTTGTTTCTGTGAAAATATTTACATTGTATCATTACATAATCTTTTATTCGTACAACTACATTTAGGCCTTTATCCAAAGCAAATTACAAAAGAGGAAGGCATCAAGCATGTCAAGCAGTGCTACTAACACAAAGTTTCTGACACCGTTAGAAAATACAAGATAGAACAGTGAGGGATTAAGGAAAAAAAGATTAACGTCTGCTTTGGAAGAGAGGTCAAATAAACAAATGTTCACAATGGGGAAAAAAAGTTAAATAAAATGCCTTTATTTCACTTCAGAGACCTATGAAAAAATAAATTCTAGTAAGTATAAAACGCCATGGTCAGTTTTTATCCCATATAATGTACACACATTATATGATAAAAAAAAAAGTAGAAAAAAACAATGATCAGTTCTTATTCAGGACGTCCCATACTATATACACACCACATATGAAACTATTTTACTGCAGCATTTTTCAGATATGGGGCATTATTACATTTCAAAGGGGTATAAAGACCCCATTTCTAATAAGTGTAAAAGCTAAACTTACCTCGAACACGACAAACTCCAGCTGCAGCCACGCCGTGTTGTAACCTCCGTGATGATTCCCAACCGACTGATACACAGCGCGGGCACAGCGACTCCAAACACGCATGCGCAGTTTAATTTGCACACATTTTCGGCTTCAGTAGACACACAATACTTCAGACTGAAACAGAAAAAAAAATGATCAGTTCTTATTCAGGACGTCCCATACTATATACACACCACATATGAAACTATTTTACTGCAGCATTTTTCAGATATGGGGCATTCTCTCTGTGTTGTTCATGAAACTACCGTAATCACTGTAATATGCGCGCGCACTAAAATCAATCGCGGCTGGCTTGACCGTGTTTTTCTGAACCGCGGCTGGCTTTACCGCAGTAAATTAGAGCTGCTATCAATACTGTATGAACATATGTACAGGTTCTTTACTCGTAACTCATTAATAAAGTTCGGCTTCAGAAAAAAAAAACGTTTATTGCTAGTGCTCTTTTACCATTTAATGCTTTAACACACACGACTCAGTTTGTTCAGAAATGGCATCTAACTGGCGAGCCTTTGTCTGAACACGCCGTTTTCACTCGGGGTGGGGGTAAGAAACACATCTCAGTGTATTAATCCGCGCGCTCGGTTCGTTATTATTTTATTTATTTATTTATTTATTTACCACAGGACCCATGGGGGCTCCGTAGGTTCAGGTTTTTACACGAAAACGGTGTTTTGTGAATCTCCACACTATTAAAAACTGAAATTGCTAATTGTACGTCCTGAGATTAAGATGAACATTAATTGGGAGTCATGAAAGCGAGAATCACATCCAAAAAAGAAAGCTAAACTTACCTCGAACACGACAAACTCCAGCTGCAGCCACGCCGTGTTGTAACCTCCGTGATGATTCCCAACCGATTGATCCACAGCGCGGGCACAGCGACTCCAAACACGCATGCGCAGTTTAATTAGCACACATTTTCGGCTTCAGTAGACACACAATACTTCAGACTGAAACACGACTGCCCCCTACAGGTAATGAAGGGCATGTTCACAGCTTCCCGCACGCAGCCGCGCAAAGCCGCGGCAAGTCACGGGATCCCTTTTCTCGAAACGCAGGTTTTTAATGGCGACATCTGTATGTTCCCAAATACAGATACAAAAATCCAGCTGAGCGGCGCGCTAGGACGCAGCGGCCACACTGGGTCCAAACCATGGTGCGATATTCGTGTTTAATTTATGTTTAATTTATGTTTGGATGGTTTGTTCAAGTTACAATGTCCACTGGAACAACGAACAAACATGTCTACAACCGTAAACAACTTTTGGAAATCGGAAAATGCTATTTTCATCCAGATGGCGACACACTGGAGACACTACGCTGTTACAGCATTCTGCGAGCTCCGGGAGGACGTAGCGCAACATCACCGAGAGCCTGTGCCCGCCCGGAAGTTCGTCGAAAGCGGTGTGCGAGGAGGCGGAAGCGCGGTAAGAGAGCCGGGATACATGCTAGGCTAAAAGCTAACTGTAGCTGACCCGCGCTTCCATCACTTCTCCTATCCAATGTGCGCTCTTTGGACAATAAACTGGACTGCTTAAGACTGCTCCTGACCTCCCGAAAAGAGATAGAACACTGCTGTGTTCTTATTTTCACTGAAACATGGCTGCATGAAGGCATCGGCGACTCCGGAATCCAGCTAGACGGGCTAGCCAGCTACCGCGCCGACAGAGATACCACAGCTGCCGGTAAGACTCGGGGCGGGGGACTGTGTGTTTATATCAACAACAGCTGGTGTAGGAACGCAGCGATCGTCTCTGTGCACTGTTCAGAACTAGTGGAGGATTTAGCAGTCAGATGCAGACCATTTTGCATCCCGAGGGAGTTTACTGTGGTGATCATTGTGGCTGTTTACATTCCACCTAGCGCTAAAGCTAACGGGGCACTCAGTGAACTCTACTCCATCATCAGCGACCTACAAACAGCCCACCCTGATGACTTCTTTATCATCGCCGGGGATTTTAATAAAGCTTCACTCAAGTCAGTACTACCAAAATTTCATCAGAACATTGATTTTGCAACAAGAGGGGACAACATGTTAGACCTTGTTTATACAAACATCCAGCATGCATACAAGGCTGCACCCCTCCCCCACCTTGGACAATCAGACCACATCTCCATACTTCTCACTCCAGCCTATAGACCAATAAACAAACAGTTCAGACCAGCCATGAAAGAGGTGAGAACGTGGCCACGGGGGGCCATGTCTGCCCTTCAGGACTGCTTTGATTGCACAGAATGGGACATGTTCAGAGAAGCAGCCACCTATGAACATTCAGTCGATCTGGAAGAGTACGCAGCCTCAGTGACTGGTTACATCAGCAAGTGCGTTGAGGATGTTACTGTCTCAAAGACTGTTGTCACCCGGGCAAACCATAAACCATGGTTCTCTGCAAAGCTGCGCAGCCTGGTGAAAATCAGGGACAGAGCCTTCAAGTCCAAAGACAGGGAAGCTTACATCGCAGCCAGAGCCAACCTGTCACGGGCCATCAAAGAGGCAAAGCGGGCGTATGCAAAGAAGATCAGCAACCACTTCTCAAGCTCAAGAGACACGCGGCGCATGTGGCAGGGCATCCAGACCATCACGGGCTACAAACCAACACAATTGGAATGTAGCAGTGATCCCTCCCTACCAGATGAGCTGAATAACTTTTTTGCACGATTTGAGGCAGAGAATGAGGCACCAGCGAGGAAGATGACCACCTTCCCCAACGACCAGGTACTACATCTATCCACAGCAGACGTCAGGTCGACTCTCCGCAGAGTGAACCCACGAAAAGCTGCAGGACCAGACAACATACCTGGCCGGGTGCTCCGGGAATGTGCTGATCAGCTTGCGGTCATCATTGCAGACATCTTCAACTCATCACTGAGCTCTGCTGTTATACCTACATGCCTGAAGACCACCAAAATCGTCCCAGTGCCAAAAAAGTCAACTGTGTCTTGTCTTAACGACTATCGCCCCATAGCACTCACATCTATCATCATGAAGTGCTTTGAGAGGCTGGTACTGAGTTACATGAAGTCTAAGCTCTCACATACTCTGGACCCGTTACAATTCACATATCGACCAAACCGCTCCACAGATGACGCCATCTCATCTGCTCTTCAACTTACCCTCTCCCATCTCGACAGAAAGGACACTTAGGTCAGAATGCTGTTTATTGACTTCAGCTCAGCATTCAATACAATAATTCCCCAAAGGCTGGTAAGGAAGTTGGACTTTCTAGGCATAGACACTCCTCTTTGTAATTGGATCCTGGACTTCCTCACTGACAGGCCGCAGACTGTCTTCATAGGCAACAACTCCTCCGGGGTCCTCAGGCTGAGCACAGGCTCCCCACAGGGCTGTGTGCTTAGCCCACTGCTTTTCACTCTGCTAACGCACGACTGTGCTGCACAGCACAGTTCAAATCACATCATAAAGTTTGCAGACGATACAACAGTAGTGGGTCTCATCACCAACGATGATGAGTCTGCGTACAGAGAGGAGGTAAAACATCTGGTGGACTGGTGTCAAAATAACAACCTGTCTCTTAATGTTCAGAAGACTAAAGAGATGGTTGTTAACTTCAGGAAGAGCCCGAAGGCCTACGCCCCACTGTACATCAACGGATCCGCTGTCGAGATTGTCAGCAGTGTGAAGTTTCTGGGGGTGCACATGGCAGATGATCTTTCCTGGAACCTGAACACCACCACCATCACCAAGAAAGCACAACAACGTCTTCACTTTCTTCGGAAACTGAAGAAGGCCAGTCTTCCACCTCCCATCCTCACCTCATTCTATCAAGGGACCATCGAGAGTGTTCTCTGCTGTTACATCACCGTCTGGTACGGAAACTGCACCACCGCTGAAAAGAAGTCCTTGCAGCGGATAGTGAAGACAGCAGAGAGAATCATCGGGGTCCCTCTCCCAGCGATCTCCCAACTCTATGACAAACACCTGATCCGCCGTGCGAGCAGCATAGTGAAAGACTCTTTTCACCCCTCACATGCACTGTTCTCCCTCCTCCCATCAGGCAGACAGTTCCGCAGCATCAGAACTGTGACTGCCAGACACTGCAAGAGCTTCTTTCCACAAGCAGTAAGGGCTCTCAACTCACTGACAACACAGAACTGAACAAACATATGAAACACACACTCAACATAAATACATAATGGACTCCTATATTTAAAAACTCACCTAAACAACTCAACCCTCATACAATATATGCTACATGTACACCAAAGACAAAAACACACAAATTGGACTGTGGTACAATACACATATTGTACACCCTGTATTGCATACTGTATTTTTGTCCAAGAAATTTTCTACCTCATGCTGATTTGCACTAGTCGCAATTTGCACATGTCTTGTCTTGTCTCGTCCAATACTCCTACAATAACCTGAACCCGCACACTGTACTCTGAACCAATTGCACATGTTCACTTTGTATCATTGCACTGTATTGTCTTCCTGTCCTGTTAGTGTACAGATAGTTTATTTAAAAATAGTCACTTAGTTAGTTTAGCTTAGTTAGATATAATTTAGTTGTAATTGCTTGTTTTCTATTTCTTTTCTTATTAAGGCACCATGGAGGGTCTGTGTGAAACGGCATTTCAATACAATGTATACTGTGTATATTGTTGTATTGACAATAAACCTCTCTTGAATCTTGAAATCCTTTACATTAGCAGTTATTAAAAGACAAATTAAGAAACCTGACCTCGACCCCTGTCAGCTGTCCAAGTACAGGCCAATAAATTCAAATTTTATTTGTCACATACAGTACACAGTCATACACAGTATAATATGCAATGAAATGCTTACACGACCGCCAGTGACCTTAAAAAGAAAATAAAAGCTTGTAAGTAAAATAAATATAAATAAAAGGAAATACTAAAGAAATAAATTTAACTAGTTTAACAATAAGGGCATAATAAAATATTGCAAAATATAGAAATATAGGGGGGGGGGAGTATATATATATATATATATATATATATATATATATATATATATATATATATATATAGAATTTAAAGTGACAAATGGTTATGCAAATATTCATGAAAGGTGACTAGTGAAAGTGACATGTGCAATTGTCCAGATGTATAAATATTTAGTGCAAGTGTGTATGAAGGTGTCCATGATTGTCCAGTCAATGTTGTGAGCTTAAAAATATGTTATTAGTCCTGTGTGGAGGTGTGATTGTGATTGAGAGACCTTATCGCCTGCGGGAAAAAGCTCCTCCTCAGTCTCTCTGTGTTGGCCTTTAGGGAGCGGAATCGCTTCCCAGACCACAACAAAGAGAACAGCCCATTACTGGGGTGACTGAGGTCCTTCACGATCTTCCTGGCCTTAGTCCAGCACCGCTTGCTGTAGAACGAGTGCAGGTCAGGGAGCTCAGTGCGGATGATGCGCTCGGCTGATCGCACCACCCTCTGTAGAGCTCGTCTGTCCTGCATGGTGCTGTTCCCGAACCAGGTCGTGATGTTTCCCATCAGGATGCTCTCTATGGTGCAGGAGTATAAGTTCCTGAGCACCTTGGAGGGCAGTCTAAAGTCTCTAAAGCGTCTGAGGTGGTACAGACGCTGCCGGGTTATTTTCACCACGGTGTTGATGTGACAGGACCATGACAGGTCCTGAGTGATGTGAACACCGAGGTATCTGACGCTGTCCACTCTCTCCACTGGGCTCCTGTTGATGATGGTGATCTGGTAGTTCCTCCCCTGCTTTGTACAAAAGTCCACTCTCAGCTCCTTTGTCTTACTGACCTTCAGGAGGAGATTGTTCCTCTGGCACCAGTTCTCCAGATTTCCAATCCCCTCTAGGTAGTCCGACTCATCATTGTTGGTGATCAGTCCGACCACGACGGTGTCGTCAGCAAACTTGATGATGGAGGTGGAGTTGGTAGTGGCCACGCAGTCGTGGGTGTACAAAGAGTACAGCAGGGGGCTCAGAACACAACCCTGGGGGGTTCCAGTGCTGAGAGTGAGTGTAGCTGAGACATGTCCGCCCATCCTTACTGCCTGTGGTCTGCCAGTCAGAAAATTGAAGATCCACTGACATATAGATGAGCTGAGTCCCAGGTGCTCCAGCTTGGTGGTGAGTGTGGAGGGAATTATGGTATTAAATGCAGAGCTGTAGTCGATGAAGAGCATTTTAACATAATTCCCTTTCCTAGTGTCCAGGTGAGTAAGTGATGTGTGGAGGAGATGAGAGATTGCATCGTCTGTGGAGCGGTTCTGACGGTATGCAAAATGTAGTGGGTCCAGTGTGTCGGGTAGTGAAGAAATGATGAAGTCTCTGACCAGGCGTTCAAAGCACTTCATCACTACTGAGGTGAGGGCTACAGGGCGATAGTCATTGAGAGAAGCAGGATGTGGTTTCTTCGGGACAGGAACAATGATGGACTCTTTGAAACAACAAGAGATGTTGAACACAGGTGCTAGCTGGTCTGCGCAGGATCTGAGAATACGGCCTGAGATGCCGTCTGGTCCTGCTGCTTTCCTGGTGTTCACTCTCTTGAAGGCTCTCCTCATGTCGTGCTCGGAGACGATGAGCGCATTCCCTGTGCTGGCAGTGTCTTCCTGTCCGCAGCCGTTAGCGCCGTTAGCATTAGCGCCGTTAGTATTAGTGCCGCTAGCATTAGCGCTGTTAGCATTAGCATCGCTAGCGTCTTTAGCTGCAGCCTCGAAGCGAGCGTAGAATGTGTTCAGCTCGTCTGCCAGAGTCGCGTCCGCATTCGTCATACCGGATGTTGGTGCTTTATAGTCCGTTATTGCCCTTAGTTCCTGCCACAGGCTCCTAGAGTCACTCTGTTGAAGCTGTGACTCTAGTTTTCTCCCGTAGCTTGTTCTCTGCTTCGCCTCTTTCACCGCTTTCCGCACGTTATATGCCGCAGCCTTGTATGGTTCCATGTCCCCCTACGCAAGTATCGTGTTGTAGGCGGGTGCGAGATCTGATAGTCTTTTTCTCCACGGTATCGTCCACTAGCTTCCCAATAAATCCCACAACCGCTTCCGTAAACACGATGACGTCATCATCGGAGCTGTTTCTGAACATGTCCCAGTCTGCGTCATCGAGTGCGTCCTGTAACGCGGCCACCGATTGGCCACCTCCCTCTGAACCGGAACTTCCTGTTTCAGCCTTTGTTTACATTTTGGCATGAGGAAGATGGCGGCGTGGTCGGATTTACCAAACGCTGGATGAGATTGTGCCTTGTATCTGTCCTTGACCGTTGTATAACAATGATCTAGTGTTCTTTCACCCCTGGTGGGGCAGGTGATGTGCTGATGAAAGTTTGGCGCTGCGCGTTTGAGGTTGGCACTATTAAAGTCCCCCGCCACAATGAGCGCAGCGTCCCGGTGTTGTGTCTGGTGCTGTGTGAGCGCCTCATGCAGCTCGCATAAGGCAATGTCTGTGTCCGCTTGTGGTGGAATGTAAACGGCACTGATTATGACCGATGTGAACTCTCGTGGAAGATAAAAAGGGCGACACATGATGGACAGTAGTTCCAGGTTTGGTGTGGAGGAGAGTGTAAGAGGAACAACGCTCGCGCTGTTGCACCAGCTGTTGTTCACCATTAAGCACACGCCGGCTCCCCTTGACTTCCCCGTGTCCTGTCCATGCGGTGAACCGAGAAAAAATCGGCTGGTTGTATGGCGTGGTCTGGCACCGCTGGGTTCAGCCATGTCTCGGTGAAGCAGAGGAGATTGCAGTCCCGAATGTTCCTCTGGAACTTTATCCTGGCCCTGAGGTCATCGAGTTTATTCCCCAGTGACTGGACGTTGGCGAGCAGGATGCTAGGCAGAGGTGTCTGCACGGGCTCTGAGCCTATTCCATCACGCCAGCTCGTTTTCCTCGGGGCCGCCAATATCAAGTCTAGCAGGTACTAGCACAGCAGCTCTGTTCATATCTACACAGGAATGGCATAAACAAACTGTGTTAGTGAGGATTTAGGCCTCATCACAGCACAGAGACACCACTTGTTAAAGTAGTAAATGTTCTCCTATTGGCCTCTGATCAGGGTTGCGTTACTATACTATAGTGTGAATTTCCCCATGGGGATGAATAAAGTATCTATCTATCTATCTATCTATCTATCTATCTATCTATTATATTTATATATTTTGTATATATATATATAATAGCATGCATCTTTATACATTTGGAATCTGCATCTACATTTTCTGTTACAAGTATAGAATTAGTTTCAGCTGAAACTCATGATCAATGGTGTTAGGGTGTTAGTACAGTTGTTACAAAATCGGAGCATCGTATGTAACGTCGCCGCCGCATTACGGCATGTGCATTTGCTGTGCATTTGCTTGCTTTTACCACTGAGTGGCGCTATATAACTACAGACTGACGCATCATGCCTTACATTCTCTGTCTCATTAATGAGACGCGTCCCATTAAATAATACACGTAGTAGCCCATAACATCAAGTGAAACACTGTAGTTGATCGAATTCATAATCACAGTACTATAATTACAGTACAAATGTAGAATTCAAATTAAATCAAATCTTATTAAGATCAAATTTAAGCACAATAAATATTAACACAGTGAGCCTTTAGATTTTATCACGTGTAATTAGAAAATAAGTGTGTAGGGTTTTATTTAAATATAAATTTCTAAACCAATAAGATCAAATAACACCAAGTTATTATTATAACAGGCTTACTTCGTCACTTATCAAAGAAGTACACTTGCTTTCAAAGAAGTCGAGTGGCTTATTAACGTCTCTGGTGTGCATTGTCTCTAAGTGGCCGCGCTCGACGCTACATGGACGCCGTGCGGCTGCTTCTTTCGGCAAATCACGTCTCTCGCCTTCCAAAATTCAAAGCCAATCATCTTTGCCCTTTTCCAAAATTCTCCATTATTCTCCATAATTCACAGCCAATCACCTGTCCTTCCTTCCAAAATTCAGCTCGACCAATCCGCGTCGAGTCTCTCTGTCGAATCACGTCCTTGCGTTTCCAAAATTCACACTCCGTTTGCAAAATTCTAAGCCAATCAGCTTCCTCCGTTTCCAAAATTCAAAGCCAATCAGCTTCCTCAGTTTCCAAAATATCTGCCTTGGTCCCGCCTTCGAAACATTCAAAGCCAATCAGCTTCCTCCGTTTCCAAAATATCGGCCTTGGTCCCGCCTTCAGCTTCCTCAAACATTCAAAGCCAATCAGCTTCCTCCGTTTCCAAAATTCAAAGCCAATCAGCTTCCTCCGTTTCCAAAATATCGGCCTTGTGCGGATGTGCCTCCAGTGCGGATGCAACTTAGTCAAACTTTTAAACGGTTCGGAATATGAATATTCTTTCAACATAACACGGTAAGTATCAAGTATTGATTTCAGAGATAAATAGACTTTATTTAAGCGGTTTGTGTTATATAACGTTATTGTTAATTTGCCGATGCTGTATTAACATTACCGTTTCCTAAAGAGACACGCCTCCACTAAGTTTAACAGTTATGACACCTTTTCTGTATTTATTAACACACAGTGGTCGCGGTGATGTTAGTCCTGGGGGAGTTCAGCCCTGCTTATGATCAGAAGATTAACAAAACCATTGCGTGTAAAATACACGTGAACACACGTTTCCCTTGTACATGTACAAACTAAGTGCAGGCTGCTAAAATATCGGCATTCAAACATGTAACACACACACACACACACACACACGGCATAACAGCGTTATAACGGACATGTGGTGCATATTTAACTAATATGAGATTATAATCTGATGATTTAAAATGAATCACTGTGCACTCGACAAAACAATGAATAATCAACTGTAACTGTAGCCGGACTACAGTAACACCGTAATGTTAGTAGACCAGTAGATTATATTCTCATACAGATTTAAATCACAATATGAAAGAAGTTTTTGTTATAACTTGAGTCATTTAGTGCATCTGTTGTGGCACAAATCCACCTTGAGTAAGTTTAGACTCTAATACAGGTAATATGACTGAACTGAATCTAACTGTGTATTACAGATATCTGCCATCCTCCTGTATTATATACACTGATATAAAATCCATCCATCCAAAGGTAATCCATGTTTAAAGGAAATGCATTCTTATCGTTTGCCATTAAACAATTTTACAGATTAAGAAATGTAAATATTGATTATGATTGATTATGTAATAGAGGTGTGTGTGATTTAATTATTTAAAATAAAGACATCACTTAAGCATCCTGTTTTTGGTTGCAGATCACAAAGCCACGGTTCGGAGGGGCTCATGGCTCTGCTTTAAAGCCAAACTTAAGACTCTGATGCATGCAAGCAAGGTAATGTTAGTATAATTTCACAGCTTAAATTTGATTTTAAAATATGTCTATTGTTATTAATTTTCTGTCCTTTCTTACTGCTTTCTTACTTTCTCAGTTCCTCCCCAGCTCTTCTGCACTGTCCAGAGCTGAAACAAATGCCATGGCAAGAAGGACATTGTCACCCTCTCGCAGTCGTATATTCGAACAGTTTCTCCTCTGTCACTTTCTCCATCTTCTGTGTCAGAAACTGCCACTACCTCCTTAACGGTTCTATACCAAACTGTAAGCCACTGTGTCAACTGCCATAACTGCTGATCCCCCAGGACCACCAGGGTGATACCCCCCAGCACCTGAGCAACAGCTGCTGGGTCTTTAGGTGAGAGTTTGTAGATTGTCATGCATATTGTTTTCTTGCTTGTGGTTGTATAGTTATTGATTTTTATTGTATGTGCTATATTTACCAGGCTGTGGATAAGCACTGTCCCACGGATGGACAGAGTGGACCGTCTGGACAAGGACTGAAACTGGGTTAACACTCAGCAACCAGCAGGTCTGCACCATCGTAGCTCTCTCTCAAAACTTTCTGCCATATGACAAGCAGCGCGAGGCATCCTCTGCTCGGCATCATGTGCGGCTGAGCACTGGACGGCTCAGGCATCCCAAAACAAAGGGTGAATTTACACCAGGTGTGGGGACCATGGCTTGTCGTGTCTTGTGTCTTAGGATCCACCGGATCACCTGGCCAGTGGACAGACTCTTGTCGCCTAACAGAGGCCATCTTTATCAGACTCTGTGACATCTATAAGAACCCTCAACACACAAATTCATTATGCATTGACAAAATGGACAATGATTAAAGGGCTGTTAAAAAAATAGACTAATAATTTGTGAAAACTTGTGATTTAATTGGTGGTGTGTAAATAGTGTCTAAGTTGCAGATTCGATCTCTATATACATAGATACATGTCTTCTGTTCTTTTTTATTGTTGTTTTATCACCGATTTTACCAGAAAGACAGTCATTTTTAAGTTTTTCTTTGTATGTATTTCCTCCTAGCATTTAATTTGAGATAATTTTTAAAGAACTGGAAGAAGGTGGAGAGATAATGAGTGAGTGCAATATATAACTGTATAATGATACCATAATTTGCTAATAAATTTGCATTATATTTTTAAAGAAACTTTATGATTTATTTCTATCACAAATATCTGTACAAACAGGAGTCAATTAGAGTTTGGCTTTTTTTATAGACTAAAAATGAAAAAATAACAGAATATGATTCTCTTTAAAGTACATCACCGGATAATATTTCATTTGTAATGAATTTGCCTTCATTCCAGCAGGACACAGTCATGTAGAGAAGGAAAATACACTGTTGCATTGCTTTTCATGTTGATTCTATTAATTATTAATTTTAATACAAATGTACTTTTTGTGTGACACAACATGAAGCATTTAACAACAATCTCTAATACTTTTACAAGAACCTAACCTCATGTTACGATTAATACAATTTTTGTGACACTTGTCAGATTTTTATGTTTAAAAAAAAAACGTCATATGCGGGAATCGAACCTGGGACCTTTGGATCCACAACCTCCCCCTGCCGAATGCATAAAAATTGTAATTTTTTATGCAAATCTTAAAATTACAATCACATTAGCAGTCTACAACTAGAGGGAAACATCAAAGATGGTAATAACTCTCATTTCACTTCATTTTTTCCTCAATTTTTCTTTTTTCTCTTCATTTTTTCTCCTTTTTCCCTTTTCCCCCTTCTTCCCCTTCTTTTCGCCCTCTTCCCCCCCTCAAGCAGACTATTGTTCCCCAGCTTCGACGCTACATGGACGCCGTGCGGCTGCTTCTTTCGGCAAATCACGTCTCTCGCCTTCCAAAATTCAAAGCCAATCATCTTTGCCCTTTTCCAAAATTCTCCATTATTCTCCATAATTCACAGCCAATCACCTGTCCTTCCTTCCAAAATTCAGCTCGACCAATCCGCGTCGAGTCTCTCTGTCGAATCACGTCCTTGCGTTTCCAAAATTCACACTCCGTTTGCAAAATTCTAAGCCAATCAGCTTCCTCCGTTTCCAAAATTCAAAGCCAATCAGCTTCCTCAGTTTCCAAAATATCTGCCTTGGTCCCGCCTTCGAAACATTCAAAGCCAATCAGCTTCCTCCGTTTCCAAAATATCGGCCTTGGTCCCGCCTTCAGCTTCCTCAAACATTCAAAGCCAATCAGCTTCCTCCGTTTCCAAAATTCAAAGCCAATCAGCTTCCTCCGTTTCCAAAATATCGGCCTTGTGCGGATGTGCCTCCAGTGCGGATGCAACTTAGTCAAACTTTTAAACGGTTCGGAATATGAATATTCTTTCAACATAACACGGTAAGTATCAAGTATTGATTTCAGAGATAAATAGACTTTATTTAAGCGGTTTGTGTTATATAACGTTATTGTTAATTTGCCGATGCTGTATTAACATTACCGTTTCCTAAAGAGACACGCCTCCACTAAGTTTAACAGTTATGACACCTTTTCTGTATTTATTAACACACAGTGGTCGCGGTGATGTTAGTCCTGGGGGAGTTCAGCCCTGCTTATGATCAGAAGATTAACAAAACCATTGCGTGTAAAATACACGTGAACACACGTTTCCCTTGTACATGTACAAACTAAGTGCAGGCTGCTAAAATATCGGCATTCAAACATGTAACACACACACACACACACACACACGGCATAACAGCGTTATAACGGACATGTGGTGCATATTTAACTAATATGAGATTATAATCTGATGATTTAAAATGAATCACTGTGCACTCGACAAAACAATGAATAATCAACTGTAACTGTAGCCGGACTACAGTAACACCGTAATGTTAGTAGACCAGTAGATTATATTCTCATACAGATTTAAATCACAATATGAAAGAAGTTTTTGTTATAACTTGAGTCATTTAGTGCATCTGTTGTGGCACAAATCCACCTTGAGTAAGTTTAGACTCTAATACAGGTAATATGACTGAACTGAATCTAACTGTGTATTACAGATATCTGCCATCCTCCTGTATTATATACACTGATATAAAATCCATCCATCCAAAGGTAATCCATGTTTAAAGGAAATGCATTCTTATCGTTTGCCATTAAACAATTTTACAGATTAAGAAATGTAAATATTGATTATGATTGATTATGTAATAGAGGTGTGTGTGATTTAATTATTTAAAATAAAGACATCACTTAAGCATCCTGTTTTTGGTTGCAGATCACAAAGCCACGGTTCGGAGGGGCTCATGGCTCTGCTTTAAAGCCAAACTTAAGACTCTGATGCATGCAAGCAAGGTAATGTTAGTATAATTTCACAGCTTAAATTTGATTTTAAAATATGTCTATTGTTATTAATTTTCTGTCCTTTCTTACTGCTTTCTTACTTTCTCAGTTCCTCCCCAGCTCTTCTGCACTGTCCAGAGCTGAAACAAATGCCATGGCAAGAAGGACATTGTCACCCTCTCGCAGTCGTATATTCGAACAGTTTCTCCTCTGTCACTTTCTCCATCTTCTGTGTCAGAAACTGCCACTACCTCCTTAACGGTTCTATACCAAACTGTAAGCCACTGTGTCAACTGCCATAACTGCTGATCCCCCAGGACCACCAGGGTGATACCCCCCAGCACCTGAGCAACAGCTGCTGGGTCTTTAGGTGAGAGTTTGTAGATTGTCATGCATATTGTTTTCTTGCTTGTGGTTGTATAGTTATTGATTTTTATTGTATGTGCTATATTTACCAGGCTGTGGATAAGCACTGTCCCACGGATGGACAGAGTGGACCGTCTGGACAAGGACTGAAACTGGGTTAACACTCAGCAACCAGCAGGTCTGCACCATCGTAGCTCTCTCTCAAAACTTTCTGCCATATGACAAGCAGCGCGAGGCATCCTCTGCTCGGCATCATGTGCGGCTGAGCACTGGACGGCTCAGGCATCCCAAAACAAAGGGTGAATTTACACCAGGTGTGGGGACCATGGCTTGTCGTGTCTTGTGTCTTAGGATCCACCGGATCACCTGGCCAGTGGACAGACTCTTGTCGCCTAACAGAGGCCATCTTTATCAGACTCTGTGACATCTATAAGAACCCTCAACACACAAATTCATTATGCATTGACAAAATGGACAATGATTAAAGGGCTGTTAAAAAAATAGACTAATAATTTGTGAAAACTTGTGATTTAATTGGTGGTGTGTAAATAGTGTCTAAGTTGCAGATTCGATCTCTATATACATAGATACATGTCTTCTGTTCTTTTTTATTGTTGTTTTATCACCGATTTTACCAGAAAGACAGTCATTTTTAAGTTTTTCTTTGTATGTATTTCCTCCTAGCATTTAATTTGAGATAATTTTTAAAGAACTGGAAGAAGGTGGAGAGATAATGAGTGAGTGCAATATATAACTGTATAATGATACCATAATTTGCTAATAAATTTGCATTATATTTTTAAAGAAACTTTATGATTTATTTCTATCACAAATATCTGTACAAACAGGAGTCAATTAGAGTTTGGCTTTTTTTATAGACTAAAAATGAAAAAATAACAGAATATGATTCTCTTTAAAGTACATCACCGGATAATATTTCATTTGTAATGAATTTGCCTTCATTCCAGCAGGACACAGTCATGTAGAGAAGGAAAATACACTGTTGCATTGCTTTTCATGTTGATTCTATTAATTATTAATTTTAATACAAATGTACTTTTTGTGTGACACAACATGAAGCATTTAACAACAATCTCTAATACTTTTACAAGAACCTAACCTCATGTTACGATTAATACAATTTTTGTGACACTTGTCAGATTTTTATGTTTAAAAAAAAAACGTCATATGCGGGAATCGAACCTGGGACCTTTGGATCCACAACCTCCCCCTGCCGAATGCATAAAAATTGTAATTTTTTATGCAAATCTTAAAATTACAATCACATTAGCAGTCTACAACTAGAGGGAAACATCAAAGATGGTAATAACTCTCATTTCACTTCATTTTTTCCTCAATTTTTCTTTTTTCTCTTCATTTTTTCTCCTTTTTCCCTTTTCCCCCTTCTTCCCCTTCTTTTCGCCCTCTTCCCCCCCTCAAGCAGACTATTGTTCCCCAGCTTAAATATCGGCCTTGTGCGGATGTGCCTCCAGTGCGGATGCAACTTAGTCAAACTTTTAAACGGTTCGGAATATGAATATTCTTTCAACATAACACGGTAAGTATCAAGTATTGATTTCAGAGATAAATAGACTTTATTTAAGCGGTTTGTGTTATATAACGTTATTGTTAATTTGCCGATGCTGTATTAACATTACCGTTTCCTAAAGAGACACGCCTCCACTAAGTTTAACAGTTATGACACCTTTTCTGTATTTATTAACACACAGTGGTCGCGGTGATGTTAGTCCTGGGGGAGTTCAGCCCTGCTTATGATCAGAAGATTAACAAAACCATTGCGTGTAAAATACACGTGAACACACGTTTCCCTTGTACATGTACAAACTAAGTGCAGGCTGCTAAAATATCGGCATTCAAACATGTAACACACACACACACACACACACACGGCATAACAGCGTTATAACGGACATGTGGTGCATATTTAACTAATATGAGATTATAATCTGATGATTTAAAATGAATCACTGTGCACTCGACAAAACAATGAATAATCAACTGTAACTGTAGCCGGACTACAGTAACACCGTAATGTTAGTAGACCAGTAGATTATATTCTCATACAGATTTAAATCACAATATGAAAGAAGTTTTTGTTATAACTTGAGTCATTTAGTGCATCTGTTGTGGCACAAATCCACCTTGAGTAAGTTTAGACTCTAATACAGGTAATATGACTGAACTGAATCTAACTGTGTATTACAGATATCTGCCATCCTCCTGTATTATATACACTGATATAAAATCCATCCATCCAAAGGTAATCCATGTTTAAAGGAAATGCATTCTTATCGTTTGCCATTAAACAATTTTACAGATTAAGAAATGTAAATATTGATTATGATTGATTATGTAATAGAGGTGTGTGTGATTTAATTATTTAAAATAAAGACATCACTTAAGCATCCTGTTTTTGGTTGCAGATCACAAAGCCACGGTTCGGAGGGGCTCATGGCTCTGCTTTAAAGCCAAACTTAAGACTCTGATGCATGCAAGCAAGGTAATGTTAGTATAATTTCACAGCTTAAATTTGATTTTAAAATATGTCTATTGTTATTAATTTTCTGTCCTTTCTTACTGCTTTCTTACTTTCTCAGTTCCTCCCCAGCTCTTCTGCACTGTCCAGAGCTGAAACAAATGCCATGGCAAGAAGGACATTGTCACCCTCTCGCAGTCGTATATTCGAACAGTTTCTCCTCTGTCACTTTCTCCATCTTCTGTGTCAGAAACTGCCACTACCTCCTTAACGGTTCTATACCAAACTGTAAGCCACTGTGTCAACTGCCATAACTGCTGATCCCCCAGGACCACCAGGGTGATACCCCCCAGCACCTGAGCAACAGCTGCTGGGTCTTTAGGTGAGAGTTTGTAGATTGTCATGCATATTGTTTTCTTGCTTGTGGTTGTATAGTTATTGATTTTTATTGTATGTGCTATATTTACCAGGCTGTGGATAAGCACTGTCCCACGGATGGACAGAGTGGACCGTCTGGACAAGGACTGAAACTGGGTTAACACTCAGCAACCAGCAGGTCTGCACCATCGTAGCTCTCTCTCAAAACTTTCTGCCATATGACAAGCAGCGCGAGGCATCCTCTGCTCGGCATCATGTGCGGCTGAGCACTGGACGGCTCAGGCATCCCAAAACAAAGGGTGAATTTACACCAGGTGTGGGGACCATGGCTTGTCGTGTCTTGTGTCTTAGGATCCACCGGATCACCTGGCCAGTGGACAGACTCTTGTCGCCTAACAGAGGCCATCTTTATCAGACTCTGTGACATCTATAAGAACCCTCAACACACAAATTCATTATGCATTGACAAAATGGACAATGATTAAAGGGCTGTTAAAAAAATAGACTAATAATTTGTGAAAACTTGTGATTTAATTGGTGGTGTGTAAATAGTGTCTAAGTTGCAGATTCGATCTCTATATACATAGATACATGTCTTCTGTTCTTTTTTATTGTTGTTTTATCACCGATTTTACCAGAAAGACAGTCATTTTTAAGTTTTTCTTTGTATGTATTTCCTCCTAGCATTTAATTTGAGATAATTTTTAAAGAACTGGAAGAAGGTGGAGAGATAATGAGTGAGTGCAATATATAACTGTATAATGATACCATAATTTGCTAATAAATTTGCATTATATTTTTAAAGAAACTTTATGATTTATTTCTATCACAAATATCTGTACAAACAGGAGTCAATTAGAGTTTGGCTTTTTTTATAGACTAAAAATGAAAAAATAACAGAATATGATTCTCTTTAAAGTACATCACCGGATAATATTTCATTTGTAATGAATTTGCCTTCATTCCAGCAGGACACAGTCATGTAGAGAAGGAAAATACACTGTTGCATTGCTTTTCATGTTGATTCTATTAATTATTAATTTTAATACAAATGTACTTTTTGTGTGACACAACATGAAGCATTTAACAACAATCTCTAATACTTTTACAAGAACCTAACCTCATGTTACGATTAATACAATTTTTGTGACACTTGTCAGATTTTTATGTTTAAAAAAAAAACGTCATATGCGGGAATCGAACCTGGGACCTTTGGATCCACAACCTCCCCCTGCCGAATGCATAAAAATTGTAATTTTTTATGCAAATCTTAAAATTACAATCACATTAGCAGTCTACAACTAGAGGGAAACATCAAAGATGGTAATAACTCTCATTTCACTTCATTTTTTCCTCAATTTTTCTTTTTTCTCTTCATTTTTTCTCCTTTTTCCCTTTTCCCCCTTCTTCCCCTTCTTTTCGCCCTCTTCCCCCCCTCAAGCAGACTATTGTTCCCCAGCTTTGGTGTAGCGGGTAGAACACTCGACTAGTGATCTACAAAGCGCTAGTTCGAATCCCGAGTGATGTTTTAAAATTGTTTTATTTTAAAACTAAATAAAATGTTTTAAGTGCGCTTAAGGTAGAGTCTTATAAAGGCTATGTAGACTTATATAGTTTTATTATATATTTTTGCACATTAATCTGAGTCCTCATCTGTTAGATCTGTTTAGTTTTTTTTTTCCTGCCGGGACGAATGCGCGGTTCCATCCCTTTCCCGCCTATTCAGGGAGCCTACGGAGTGAGCGATTAACCATAGTCGAATCGATTGGTGTGCGTCCAACTCACGTTACTCGTTTGCTATTCATGCCGGCTGGTGATAATTAACGTTAATATGATCTCGGGCTTGCTCACGATGCTCAACATCTATAAAAATAGCAAAGTATTGTGTATAGAGTGATTAAAAAAAACTATCTAACGCATGTTAGAAAACATAATTTCCTGCATTTTTTTCTGCTTCAGGAGTCAGTCTGTTCTGAGACAGTGAGGGTAGAGGAAGGGGCAGATTCAGGACCAGGGAGGGAGCCGGAGACAGCAGAACAAAGAGATGATATTGCCAGCACCAGCACAGGGAGCACAGTTTTTAGTTTAGATCTCATGTTTACATTTTATTGTATGTTGATGGCTTGACTGTAAACAACATAAACAATGCAATAAATTTATAAAAATATATATTTATTGTCCCCCCTGCTGTTAAATGAAATTTGCGTTATTTTACGTTAATGTTACGTTATTACATTATTAACGTCGACAGAATAAAGTAAAGTTTTATTTCTGGAATTGATGCACGGACTTCATCTTAGGCTTTTTTTTCTTTCGGTTCTTTCGTTTCTCAGCGCCGGACTGTTGATGTCTCTTTCCAGGACCAGGCATATCGTTCAATTATTATAATTCTTTTGGCCAAATACTGTAGGCAGCCGTAACAGAGGTGAGGGCGCGCGCGTCATCACGTGTGCTTAGCCGACTCTGCGTTCACCGTAGACTTCAATATAGACGTTTATATTTTTGTTTATTTGTATATGTATGTTATTAATATTAATTTTTTAGAGATTGTGTGTGTGCGTGCACGGAGAGTTTGTGTTGATAAGTTTATGTGGATAAGTTGATAAGTGTATCAGAAAGCATTAAAATGTTAATTTGAATTAAAATGACACACACACGTCTGTATATACAGTATATCAATTACATATATATCAATTTCATTAGTTCGTTCATTCTATTTGAAGCTTCTGATGTTTGTTTTTTTCTTGGTTTGGTTAGATTAGTTCTAAACTCGCTTCCGTGAAACTATCGCTAAAACAATGTGTGTAAAACAAGAGTGTCATAGTCCATTGTTAGTTTTAATGATTTGGCTGAAACTAATTATCACTACATAAGTACCCTAACACCATTGATCATGAGTCTCAGCTGAACCTAATTCTATACTTGTAACAGAAAATGTAGATGCAGATTCCAAATGTGTATTTATATAATAGATAGATAGATAGATAGATGTGTGTGTGTGTGTGTGTAGGCTCTACGCAGGGGCAAGAGATGGCAGCGCAACCTTAAATGTCTGCACATGTTAATATATTCCTAAAATGTATATATTACAAGTTGATAAACTGATCTGCGGTAGCGGAAAAATCCGCTGAAAATGACAGGCTGCAGCGCACACACACACACACACACATACACACGCACGCGCGCACACAGACACACACACACACACACAGACACACCTCCCTTGAGCCCTGCGTCTGTCGGATTTCAGCGGTCACGGAAAGACTTTGAAGCAGTTTATATATGAATCTAAGCTTGAACTTATCAGCATTGTAAATATATAATACTTTTCAAATAAAATCGCTATTACTTTGACCCTGAAGTTTAGTTTAGCACACACAAAAAACAGAAAAGTCATTTCTGGTAAATCAACGGAATGTGTAGTTTATTTACAGTAATTCATTAAAAAATTAATATACATTGTACAGTACACGGTAAACACGGGAAAGATTACAAAATGAAAAAAAAAAAAACAGTGTCTACTTTATAAACAGCTTAGTATGTGTGTCGAGATGCTGAAATCCCTTGCATGTTTTTGCTTCCAAGTGGAGAGATATTTGACCGATAGCCTAGAACAAAAGATCTATAGGTGTGATCACAACCCCCTCCGACCGACCGTGCCATCAATCACTGACCACCTCAGAAGTTCCCTCCAATGTATGGCTGCAATACTTGTTTTGCAAGTATTTTTAACACCATTCAAAGGCTTACAAGTTCCATTCAACATATAATGATGTCTCCACATGTTAATATATTCCTAAAATTTATATATTACAAGTTGATAAACTGATCTGCGGTAGCGGAAAAATCCGCTGAAAAAAGCACAGGCTACAGCGCGCGCGCGCGCACACACACAGACACACACACACACACACACACAGACACACCTCCCTTGAGCCCTCGGTAAACATCCAAGCACTGAGGCACGCAAATCCCCTGACCACAATAAGGTGGCAATCCCTCAGGGGGGGGAAGATGAAAAATACAAATTAAATAAATAAAACAAAATAAAATATCCTTAATCCAGATTTTATCAATCAACGACATAATATTGATCTTAGCTGGATGGTCTAATTCTCAAAACCGTTTAACCTAAAGAAAAACTTAACACACTATAACTAGAATATTTACAAAACTGAAAGGTTGTCTTATGTATAAAAAAAAAACCTCATAACTCAAAAAGATCATATTATGTTTTTATATTTTTTTTTTATTTTTTTTTTTTATAGTAACTGAACAGCTCTCTTCTCTCCAATCCACTCCTAAACCACAGTCTCCTATTTCTCTGTGCGTGCTCTGCAGCCTGTGAATGAATACACGCAGCGGAGGTTTTGTAAACTGTAGAGATACAATAATTTTACTGCTGGAAAATCAGCATTTTATCTAATTTGAAATATAAACCTAATATTATCTGTTACTTAATATATTTTCTTTTGATGATGACAATAACAGCCTACTGCATTTCATTATTTATAATAACACAAAAACAATATTACAATATTTGATATTTTAATATAAACTCGGTATCATTATCCTCCTTGTGTATGTGTAAAAAACATTTGATTTGTTCTATTTTTTATTCTGATAGTGTGCTCAATTTGTTTCTAGTAATTTATATATTTAAATTCGGATGCCTTTTACTGTTACAAATTTAACTCTTTGCTGTACAAGCCCTTGTGTTGTTGTTTGTGCTGCTGTTCTTTAATAATACCAATAATCAGATACAAACAGTCTGTCTAAACGAAAATTAAGCAATGCTTCTTAACTCATCATTATGTGGATATTTTTCATGTTCGTTGGATAAAGTATGTACTGTAATGATTTGGTCTACTCTGTACTGTATGTGCGTGAGAGAGAGGGATGTCGCGGTCGTGAAACAAAGGCTCATTTCAGCTCATTCAGTTTCTCTGAATGGATAGGTGAGAACAGCTGATTCACGGTGAATAATTTGCATTTGAGTGTTGCCAAGTGAAAAGAAGACAAAAATCAAGACGAACAACATATAAAACTGAGACAATATTTTAAAAAGAATCGCAATCAACCTGAACAGGTAAACTGGAATAAAATCAGTAGCAGCATTAACTAAAGTAATTAGTAATTATTAGCTGCTACTGATTTTATGGACTCATCACGGTTAAATACGTTGGTCACATGCCAGCTGTATAAGCCGGTTAAGGGACTCATTACGGTTGTATATCGTGCTCTGAATAATAAATTTTTTGTTTGCTGTTTGTTTGCTGAGTAAAATTAAAATAGAACAATTTTTTAAAACAGCATCATCCAGGATTCGAACTGACGCTTTGTAAATCCATGACCGAGCGCTCTAACCGCTACACCAACCAGGCACTAAGAGACCACACACCTCCGTGACGTTAATAAGCCACTCGCCTTCTTTGAAAGCAAGCGTTAAATAAGTAACGAATTAAGCCTGTTATACAATTATACTATTTGCACGTGTATTTTATCTGTTTTAAACTTGGTGTCATTTGATCTTATTAGTTTAGAAATGTTTGTAAAAAAACTATTGTTATCAAAAATGTAACAGATGTAACACCGGACCTCATTACCCACAATGCATCTCCCGCACTGGACTACACTGCCGTAAACAGCTGTCGTAAATCAAAACTCCCGGTACTGCAGATGGCCAGCACTTTTCATCAGTATAATGACACACACACACACACAGCAGCAGCAGCAGCAGACCGAGCCGTCACTCCCCTAAATTTAAAGAATACAAACTGGTTGCGTGCGAGTTTGCTGTTTTTTCTATAGTATGCTGAAGCAAAATCAAAATACAACAATTTTTTTTTTTTTAATTTTGCTATAATTAAAATAAAAAAATTTAAAACATCAATCAAATCATCAAAAAATGCAGGAAATGATGTTTTCTAACATGCGTTAGATAGTTTTTTTTATCACTCTATACACAATACTTTGCTATTTTTATAGATGTTGAGCATCGTGAGCAAGCCCGAGATCATATTAAGGTTAATTATCACCAGCCGGCATGAATAGCACACGAGTAACGTGAGCTGGACGCACACCAATCGATTCGACTATGGTTAATCGCTCACTCCGTAGGCTCCCTGAATAGGCGGGAAAGGGATGGAACCGCGCATTCGTCCCGGCAGGAAAAAAAAAACTAAACAGATCTAACAGATGAGGACTCAGATTAATGTGCAAAAAATATATAACAAAACTATATAAGTCTACATAGCCTTTATAAGACTCTACCTTAAGCGCACTTAAAACATTTTATTTAGTTTTAAAATAAAACAATTTTAAAACATCACTCAGGATTCAAAACGGTGCTTTGTAGATCACTGGTCGAGTGTTCTAACCACTACACCAAGCGGCCACTTAGACACAATGCACACCAGAGACCTTAATAAGCCACTCGACTTCTTTGAAAGCAAGTGTACTTCTTTGATAAGTGACGAAGTAAGCCTGTTATAATAATATCTTGGTGTTATTTGATCTTATTGGTTTAGAAATTTATATTTAAATAAATAGTAAACTTGGCCGATTTCGTTATAATTTTGTTTGATGAGTGGGGCTTGAAAATTCTCTTGAAAAATATGGTCATTTATTTCAGTTAATAAATCTACTATAATCTTTTTTTACTCATTATTGTACAGTACACATTAATAGCTCTGGTTCAGATTTTTCATGTTTGTTGTGGAAATTACCATCACTGTTGTATTTACTGCAATGAATGAAAATGTCACTTTGCGCCACCTGGCGGCCATTTTACGAATGACTTTGAAATGCAACTGATTTATTTTGGCCGCTGTTGCCTTTAAACGGCGGTATACGCGGCGAGATCGCCGTTCCAATTTTGTAACCACTGTATGTAGTGATAATTAGTTATAATTAGTTTCAGCCAAATCATTAAAACTAACAATTGACTATGGCACTCTCTCGAGAGGGCATGTGAAGGTGTTATTCATTTATTTATTCTCTACAAGGGCGCTAACTACACAGACCAAACTGTAACCTTCTTGTACTACTATAAAAATTCTAAATATAAATAAACAAAATACAGCTTTTTACAGCATTAAGTTGCCACACATCACTTCCACATTTCACTCGCTTTTATTACTCTTATGTGAGCATAAACAGTGAATCATTCCACAGGTTTATAATACACCGCGGCCAAGTGCACCACGTTCCCATCAAACGAAACGAGGCATAATCATGGTGTTTGCTCTGGTTATGACATTGCGTAGTTTATTATCTGCTGTGGTAGATCTGATTTATTCAAACAATAATAAAGCTTTATATCCTCATGAGGGCTCATTACATTGTTTTAGCGATAATTTCATGGAAGCGAGTTCAGAACGAATCTAAAGCACTGTCACACTAAAAAACATCTGAGAAGTTCAGAAGCTTCAAATAGAATGAACGAACTAATGAATTTTCTTAAAACGTTATAAAATTAAGTAGAAGTAAATCTCTAAATCTCCTTATAAAATATCGCTGATTATCAATGCGGGAATGAATGGCGAAGCATTCACGGAAGCATATAAACTGCACATAGGGAATGAAACCTGAGATAGTTTCATATATGAATGACACATAGATAGTATGATCGATCCCTTGCGCCATCTGCTGAGAGAAATGAGAATCGCAGGTTGGAAAAGGCAGGAAACATCACACCGCCGCGCAGCTGTCAGCAATTTCACATAAATAAGAGCAAAATAGCTGTATACTGGCTTTTACTGGTGCGATTTTAACAATTTAAGCATGCTGGGTGATTAAGCTCAAAGATCTAGGAAAAGTCATGAAAGGAGGGTTTTTTTTCCCCTGCTCTGCGCTTCTAGTGTTAAGCAAAGACGTGGTACGTTCATATTTGTTTTTTTTTTCTCTTGTGTTGTCTTGGTGGGTTTCTTGTTTTTCTTTTAAAACTTATTCTATTGTAAGGCAAAGCAGCAGTGTTCTGCAGGGGACCTTTAATTAGTGGGGTTAGATTTTTCTCTTGAGTGGTGTGTTAGAGCCTTAAAATTTCGATTTAATTCCAGCCATGGAGGACGAATTGCAGGAGTTGGTGAGGAGTTTGGTTGCCCAGTTGAGAGCTGACAATGAACAGCTCCACCAGGACCGAGCTTCTGCCACTCCAGAAGCCAATGTTGTGCCTTCTACTTCGTAATCCCATCCGCCAACAGGTAATGTCTCTTCACTTCCTAGTGTTCCTGTAAAGGAGCAATTAGTTTTTGTACCTCGGGATAGTCCTATGTTTAGGGGCGAAATGCGGTGTTGGGTTGGATGAATGGCGGTACGAGCTTGTATGAGGATTCACCATTTGTCAGTTAGAGACCAAGCATTTTTCCTATTCGATCACCTAGAGGGGGAAGCTCGCGACGAGATAAAGTATCGTTCCACGGTCGATAGAGAAGACCCAGAGAAGGTTATTTCAATACTGCAAGAGCTATATGGGTGTTCTGAGTCATATGTGGCTTTGCAGGAGGCCTTCTTTTCTAGGCGCCAGCTAGAGGGAGAAACCTTGCAGGAGTTTTCAGTAGCAGTACTGAGACTTATGGGGAGAGTAAAACAGTGTGCCCCGACCGCTATGTCCAATGCTGATGTCCTGTTAAGGGATCAATTTGTGGAGCATGTTCTTGATGGTGCTTTGCATCGTGAGTTGAAGCAGATGGTGCGCAGACAGCCCAGTGCTATTCTACTGGATATTAGAAGTGAAGCAAATCGGTGGGAACAGGAGGGTCTTCCTAGCAGTGCGAGAGGTCGCAGTCATTCTGTTCCATCAGCTTTAGTTTTTCAGTATGGGATTCAAAATAGACCTAGTAGTGTGGCCTCTGCTCCTCCTGCAGAGATGGTTGAGCTAAAGGAGTTGTTGAAATGTCAGCAGGAGCAATTGAAAAATCAGCAAGAACAGCTGCAGCAGCTCGCTCGTAGCATTTCTCGGTTACAGCATTATCAGCATAGCCGTTCTCCTTGTAGAGGTCTCGTGTGCAGGCGTTGTCAACAACCTGGCCACTTACGAGAGAGTGTGATGGGGTGCATGCTCCCCCTCGGTCTTACTCGTCCCATGTCCCTACCGCATCTGACAGGCAGTCCCGTCCAGCACCGGAAAACTAGCACCCACCGCGCTGCAGAGCCACTGTTCGAGGGGGGTGTTTTACTGGCTCACAGGCCATTCCTAGAAATATAGGCGGCACTTCAGCCTCTGTGTTATCCTGTCCACACCTTGATATAATCTTGGGTGGAGTTAAAGTATCATGTTTGCTAGACACAGGTTCGATGGTGTCCACAATTACTGAGAGTTTCTTTAGTGAAAATATCCAGCTGTGGGGTCAGGAGTGTCTTCAGTCCTGCCATTGGTTGCAGCTTAGGGCTGCTAACGGGTTAGCCATTCCTTATATTGGTTATTTGGAACTGGACGCAGAGCTCTGTGGTAAGGTCATGCAGCAATGTGGAGTGCTGGTGGTTAAAGATCCTCCCAGTGGTAGCCAGCCTCAAGTGCCCAGTGTTTTGGGGATGGACATCATCTGTCGGTGATATAAAGAGCTTTTTGGGGAGCATGGTCTGGCTTTGTTTGACTTACCCTCTATTTCATAGGCTTCAGTATCTGTCATACAGGCACTGCAGCAGTATCATGAGTCCAGTGCTTCGTCTACTTATGAGCTTTCTGGTGGGGTAAGGGTTCAAGGTAGTAGGACTTGTCGGATCCCAGCTGGTGCTATGAAGCTGGTAGTGGCCACCTGCTCCAACCAGTATTCAGGCTGTACTGTGCAATTTGAGCCACCGGATTCCGGTTTGCCAGCTGGATTTTTGGCATCTCCTGCCATAGTACAGGTGACGAGATGTACCTTTGGTTAATGTGAGTTCTACTGAGGTGATTCTGTATCCACGTGTGATGTTAGGTACCCTCCATCCAGTTCATGTTGTTAGCCTGCCTGCTGGTATCACAGAGGTTCCAGCCTGTACTGTGAATTCGCAGTCTGCTGTTCCTACGGTTTGGAGTCAGATAGAGGCCTTGGATTTGTCCCTGTTGCCTGTGAAGCATGTGAAGTCCCTTCTTCATAAGTACAGCTCTGTTTTTTTCTGCCCATGAGATGGACCATGGCTGTACTACTCTGGTGGTGCATGACATCCCGCTTTTGGATGATGTACCTGTTAAGCAACGCTATAGGCGTATTCCTCCATCTGACTATGAGATAGTGAAAGGACGTATTAATCAGTTGTTAGCGGCGCAGGTCATTCGAGAGAGCAGTAGCCCTTATGCCTCTCCTATCGTCCTTGCTCAAAAGAAGGATGGTACCTTGCGTATGTGTGTTGATTGGAACCGTATGCCTTTTGGCCTCTGTAATGCTCCCAGAACCTTTCAGAGATGAATGCAGTGGATATTTGGTGACCAGCAGTGTCAGTCTTTGTTGCTGTATCTTGATGATATCATTGTGTTTTCTTCCACTGTAGAACAGCATCTGCAGAGACTTAAGGTGGTGCTGGGCCGGCTGCAGCATGAGGGCCTGAAGGTAAAACTTTCCAAATGTGCGTTTTTCCAACAGGCAGTGCAGTACTTGGGTCATGTGATCTCTGACCAGGGTGTATCCACTGACCCAGGTAAAATCCAGGTGGTAGCCGACTGGTGACCTCCTTCTACTGTCTCAGAGCTGTGACCATTCTTTGGGTTTGCTAGCTATTACAGACGTTTTTATAGACGGTTTTGCAAAGTTGGCAGCTCCTTTACATAGGCTGGTGGCAGACCTGGATGTTGCTGGATCTAAGAACAGGAGGAGGTCCTGTGCTATTGGGGCATGGACAGAGGAGTGTAGTGCCAGTTTTGAGGCACTAAAGTGCAAGCTTACCACTGCACCCGTATTAGCGTATGCTGACTTTTCATTACCTTTTGTTTTAGAGGTAGATGCAAGTCATTCTGGCCTGGGAGCAGTTCTTTCCCATGAGCAAGGGGGAAAGCTAAGGCTGATAGCTTATGCCAGTCAGGGTCTCAAGCCCAATGAACGTAATACGAAAAATTACTGTTCTATGAAGTTGGAGTTTTTGGCATTGAAATGGGCTATGACCGAGAAATTTAGGGACTATCTCCTTGGTCAACGGTGCCTGGTCTATACTGACAATAATCCCTTGAGTCATTTGAATTCTGCTTGGTGCTACTGAACAATGTTGGGCAGCTCAGCTTGCCTCCTTCAATTTTGAGCTTCGGTATCATTCCGGTAGAAGCAACCGCAATGCAGATGCCTTGTCACTTGCCTTCCTGTTGGTGACGTAGCTTCCTGTTTTCGTATCGTTGCCGCGAAAGTTACGCAACGCGCGAGTTTCCTCGTCTAAGAACAACAAACGGAATTCATCTCCAAACAACTAAAATTCCGACACAGAGGTACGTTATCATGTCTACCGTTCAGCTTGTTCAGTGTGTAGAGTGCAGGATGTTTAGACATTCTTCCTCCGTCATTAGTGATAACTTTATTTGTGATAGGTGTGTGTTAGTGAGCACTCTGACGGAGAAGATATCAGCGTTAGAGGAGCGCATCCAGACTTTAGAGAGGGTTAGACAGTGTGAGAGCAGCGTTATTCCTGTAGCGGACAGTCTGGGTGTCACAGGCGGAGATAAACAGCCCCCGACTCCGGCATTAGAGCCCTCACAGCGGGGCGAGTGGGTGACGACTCGGCGGCATACTCGTTCAGCCAAAGCTAACGCTAAGGCTAGCCCACCGGAGCACACCTCCTCTGCGCGTCACGTGTCCAACAGGTTTGCTCTCCTCAGTGATGCACCCGCTGAGAAACCTGAAAGAGCTCTGGTTATAGGAGACTCTATACTGAGACACGTGACATTAGCTAGACCTTTAGGGGCGCCAGCGGCAGTGGTTAGGTGTATCCCGGGAGCCAGAGCACCGGACATAGCAGGTAATCTTAGGGCTCTAGGACAGCACAGGTTCTCTAAGATAGTGGTACATGCTGGAGCTAATGATATACGCCTTCGTCAGTCAGAGGTTAGTAAGAGTAACTTTACAGAGGTGTTTAAATTAGCGAAGGCGATGTCCGATGAAGTAATATGCTCTGGTCCCATCCCAATGAGACGTGGCGACATAGCTTACAGCAGGTTATGGTCTCTGAACCGCTGGATGTCCAGGTGGTGCTCCAAAAATAATGTGGGCTACATAGATAATTGGAAGACCTTTGAGGGCAAAGCTGGCCTGTTAGGGCGGGACGGTGTCCATCCCACTCGGGAAGGTGCTGCTCTCATTTCCTGTAGTATAGCTCATAGTCTCAGTAGAGGTCTAGTTAATCGGTGACAATCCAGAGCCCAGGCCAGGGAGCAGACAGACAGGCTAAACCAACCGTCTGCTAGCTGCATAGAGTCGTCACTCAGGGTTCACCTTATTGAGACTGTGTCTGTTCCCCGATCTAAGCAAAAATGTAGAAAGACTCAGAAAGTCTGTTTCAATAATTTAATTAACATAAAGACCACAAACTCAGATCATACTGAATGCGCAGCCGGCACCTCTGATCTGAAGATAGGATTGTTAAATATTAGATCTCTCGCATCAAAAGCAGTTATTGTTAATGAAATTATCACAGATCAGGCGTTTGATATACTCTGTTTAACTGAAACGTGGGTTAAACAGGATGAGTATGTAGCTCTAAATGAAGCTAGTCCTCCTGGATACAGCTACATACACCAGCCTCGGTTAACTGGTAGAGGAGGAGGCGTCGCAGCTATTCATAATGATAATCTGTCTATCGTACAAAAACACGGACACAAATTTAACTCATTTGAAATTCTCTATAGTAACATAAGTCTATTTAAGTATATTAAATCAGCTCAGTCGATTCCACTAATTATAATTTACAGACCTCCAGGGCCGTATTCTGAATTTCTTAGTGAATTTGCGGATTTCATCTCAGACCTGGTCGTTTCTGTAGACAAAGTGTTAATTGCTGGAGATTTTAACATTAATTTTGAGAATCCAGAAGACCCTCTGAGAACAGCATTTATATCCATACTGGACTCCGTAGGCGTAAATCAGTGTGTAGTAGGACCCACTCATAAAGCAGGTCACACTTTAGATTTAGTAATATTCTTCGGATTAACTATAAGAAATGTATTCACAATTCCACTGTCTGAAATTATCTCAGATCACTATCTTGTCTCCATTCAAGTGTGTCACAGTGATAATGTACGCACAGCACCGCGCTACCGTATTAAACGTACATTCACATCAACTACCACACAGAGTTTTATCAGTAATCTCCCACAGTTACCAACTTCGATTAGGCCACCGTCTGACCCCACAGAACTTGATCAGGCGACTGAATATTTAGAGTCGACACTTCGTTGTACCTTAGATAATGTAGCTCCAGCTAAAAGAAAAATTATTAGAGATAAGAAACTCGCTCCCTGGTATAACGATCACACGCGCACTTTAAAACAGACTGCTCGGAAATTAGAGCGTAAATGGCGTCAAACTAAATTATTGGTATTTCAAATAGCATGGAAAGAGAGCATCCTGAACTATAGGAAAGCTCTTAGTGTAGCTAGATCAACGTATCTCTCCACTCTTATAGAAGAAAATAAAAATAATCCTAGATTTTTATTTAATACCGTAGCCAAATTAACCAGAAATAAGACCACTACAGAAATCTCCACAACAACATCATGCAATAGTGAGGACTTCATGAACTTTTTTAATAATAAAATTGTAAATATTAGGCATAAAATTGAGACTTTGAAACCAAACAATGTAATTGATACAGATGTTAACCTAGCCATGTCAGATTCAAACCTAGAAGACTTTACTCCTCTTGAAGAGAATGAACTAATTTCACTCATCTCTTCTGCAAATTCATCAACCTGTATATTAGATCCTATACCGACACATTTTCTTAAACAGATAGTACCAGTAATAACAGAACCGCTGTTGAGAATAATTAATTCCTCACTCAGCATTGGTTATGTTCCAAAATCTTTTAAAGTAGCAGTTATTAAACCAATAATTAAGAAACCTGACCTCGACCCCTGTCAGCTGTCCAATTACAGGCCAATATCAAACCTCCCCTTTATCTCTAAGATTCTGGAAAAGATAGTAGCGGAGCAGCTATGCTCATATCTACATAGAAATGGCATACATGAACTGTATCAGTCAGGATTTAGGCCTCATCACAGCACAGAAACAGCACTCGTTAAAGTAGTAAATGACCTCCTATTGGCCTCTGATCAGGGTTGTGTAACTATGCTTGTATTACTCGACCTCAGTGCAGCTTTTGACACTATTGATCATGCTATTCTTCTTCACAGATTAGAAAATGTAGTAGGAATTAAGGGTACAGCCCTCTCCTGGCTCAGATCCTATTTGACCGATCGTTATCAGTATGTAGACTTAAATGGTGATTATTCTGCATGTTCTCTAGTGGAGTTTGGCGTTCCGCAGGGTTCAGTTTTAGGCCCACTGCTTTTTTCCCTTTACATGCTTCCTCTGGGCAACATAATCCGTAAGCATGGTATTAGTTTTCATTGTTATGCTGACGACACACAGCTATACGTCTCAACAAAACCTGATGAGAAAAACCATCTTACTAAAGTTGAGCAATGTGTGCAGGACATAAGAAATTGGATGCTAATTAACTTCCTTCTGCTTAATCCGGATAAGACAGAAGTTCTAGTCATAGGACCGCATACAGCTAGAAGTAAAATCTTAGATCACACCGTAACTTTAGATGGCCTTTCTGTTCCGTCAAGTGCAACAGTAAAAGACCTCGGCGTGATTATAGATTCCAGCCTTTCATTTGAAGCTCATGTAGATAATATCACCAGGATAGCATTCTTTCACCTCAGAAATATCGCCAAAATAAGAAATATATTGTCGCTAAACGATGCAGAAAAACTAGTTCATGCTTTTATCACTTCTAGGTTGGACTATTGTAATGCCTTACTGTCTGGTTGTTCAGTTAGGTGCATAAACAAGCTTCAGCTAGTCCAGAATGCAGCAGCGAGAGTCCTCACTAGAACCAGAAGATATGAGCACATCACCCCTATCCTATCTTCACTGCATTGGCTCCCTGTGAAATTTCGCATTGATTTTAAAATACTACTCTTGACATATAAAGCATTAAATGGTCTCGCCCCGCAGTATCTGAGCGAACTGCTAGTGTCTTGGGTTAGGGTTAGGGTTAGGGTTATCCGCCACGCCTACTTCGGTCAAAGGATGCAGGCTGCTTATCAGTACCGCATATTATAAAAACTACAGCTGGGGGCAGAGCTTTTTCTTACAAAGCCCCAAAATTATGGAATAGTCTTCCAAATAGTGTTCAGGACTCAGACACAGTCTCAGTGTTTAAGTCTAGGCTAAAAACCTATTTATTTAGCCAAGCATTTTTATAAATAGATTTGCCATAAGGTAAAGGAGCAGATCTGGGGGACTCATGGACGTAGAGTATTATGGTGAACTGGTATGTTTTAGATGCTGTCTTCCTCAGTCTCATTTGATCACTCAGGTTTGTTGACGGTGAGGTGATTGTTTGCTTTACATCTCAGGGAGCCCTCATGTTTGTGTTTCCTTCTGGCTCTCCCTTTAGTTATGCTGTCATAGTTAGTCCTGCCGGAGTCCCTGCTTGCACTCTACAGTAAATATACATTCACATTAGACATTGTGACTGTGACCATACCTAATTGCAATCTCTCCTCCTCTTCTCTTCCTCCCCCTCTTTCTCTTTCCTCTCTCCCCCTGTCTCCCCCTTTCACTCTTTCTCTCTCTCTCTCTGTCGAGCTACACATGTGGTTCCTGAGCTGCCAGTGATCCAGACTCCCTCTGCCCTCCGGACCTGTCTGGTCCATCCTGGTGCCCGGTTTCTGGTTGGAGGTCTCATCGCATGGATGCCCCGTGTGTCTCTTTAGGATGTGCCTGGTGTCTGGGGATGATTCTATCTACTTAGAAGATGGTTCTGGCCTCGACTGGTGTTGTCAGCTGTTTCTCTGAGGACTTGACAATTCGATAGTTCAGGACTGGAACTTTCTACAAGTCTATCTGAGTCTCGAATAATTACTGGACTCCATTTTACATCAACTATTATAACATCAATTAACATCAACTATTATAGCTGAACCTAACACTTAACACAGTATAAATGCAGATCATTTCCTGCTATCTGTTTCACCCAGATGAGGATGGGTTCCCTGTCGAGTCTGGTTCCTCTCAAGGTTTCTTCCTATTACCATCTCAGGGAGTTTTTCCTTGCCACTGTCGCCCTCGGGCTTGCTCACCAGGGACTATCTGAACATTTTGATTCATACACATTCACATTCCATACAAACTTAAATAATTCTTTTGATTGTGTAAAGCTGTTTTGAGACAATGTCAATTGTTAAAAGCGCTATACAAATAAAACTGAATTGAATTGAATTGAATTGTCACGGCAACTTCACTCAGGTTCATCAGTGGAGGCTATGGTTCCTGGTATGCCACTTCCGGTGTCTTTTCAGCAAGCTCCACCACCGGAGGTGTCCACGGCATCTCTAGCCATTGTGAAAGCACTACCTTGTCAGACAGCTGATTTGCGGGCCCTCCAGGAGACTGATCCCGTGCTCCAAGAAGTCTTTGTGTTCTGTAGACGGAATCAGTGGCCTAATTTTGAGGAGTGTAAGCGGTTATCACAGCCTGCCCTGGTACTGTTAAGACAGTGGGATCGTTTGGGAGAGAAAGGGGGTATTGTTTATCGTCAGGTCTTTCCTCCTAGTGGTGATGAATCTGTTGACCAGCTTCTGTTGCTACAGGTGTTGAAGCAGGAGGTTCTGACAGGGTTACATCAGGAGCATGGTCATCAGGGTGTTGAGCGGACGTTGGCACTCCTATGACAGCGGTGCTACTGGCCCGGTATGTTGGTAGAGGTAACTGAATGGTATAAGGCATGTGAGCGTTGCCAAGTGTCCAAGGACTGTTATCCCACTGTTCATAGTTTTATAGGACACCTTTTGGCATCACAGCCTACCGAAATTCTGGTTATTGATTTTACGGTGTTGGAGCCAAATTGGAATGGTCTGGAAAATGTCCTTGTTATGACGGATGTTTTCAGTAAATATATCTTAGCTATTCCAACTCGTGACCAACGTGCCACTACAGTTGCTCAGGTGCTAGTAGTGGAGTGGTTTAGTAAGTTTGGTGTCCCTGCACGAATTCATTCTGATCATGGCTGCAATTTTGTCTCCTTATCCAGCAACTTTGTGGGATTTACGGGAAGTCCCGCACCACGGCACATCATCCAGCTGGTAACAGCCACTGTAAGCGTTTTAAACTCTTCAGCCATCAGTTTTAGAGTCAATTCGGCCCCTTGGTGTTCCCCATCCTGTTGTAACCTTACCAGTGATAACAGATTCACCACCTGTAGTCCCGGTGGTTTCGGATGACCGAGACAGTGGTAGCGTAAGACAGCACGAACCACAGCTGGACAGCACACCAATGTTCATCATTTACCAAAATCTGTGGGGGTAGTTGCCCAAGTTGGCCTTGGTTCTGTGTGCAGTGCAGCTTCTGCTGTATTCAGGCCCTGGGACTATTGGGAATGAGCATCATCGGGTCGACGATTTAAAAGTGGGGGGTAGATTGTAGCAGGATGAACTGTGGTCTCATCATGTTGGTGATGTGGGTGCTTTATTCACGACAGGCTGTATTGTTATACACTGCCATACTCTTAGTTGGAGGACTTCCGGGTCCCCTGGTTTGTGTTTGTGATTACTCCAGACGCTAGCCAATCCGCTTGCCTGTGGGCTGTTATAAAGGTAGAGGGAGAGCCTTTCATATAGCGCGCCCGTCTCCTTTCAGTTGTGTACCTGACTTCCGGTCTTGCCACAGGTTTCCCCTGGACTCATTAACAGTGAGGTATTTTCCTGCCAGCCCTGTTTGTAGAGTGCGCGCGCTGTTTTATGGTGCGTCTGACTTTCGCTTTCATATAAGTGAAGTAATTTTTCTGTGGACTCTCCTGTGTGTAGCGTGCACGTCGTTTCGTTGCGCGTCTGACTTCCGCTTCCATCTCAGTTTTCCCCTAGACGGTTGGGTTCTTTAACATTACCTGACTGGAGTCGGTAAGTGCCTCATTCCCTGTCATCCGGGATTGGTAGGGGTTGTTCATTCAGCATCCGGGAACAGGAACTATTGGTCGAAGTGTGTGCTGTGGGCAAATGCATGAACGCTGCTGTTTTGCCTGAATGCTGCTCTTTGCCTGAATGCTGCTCATTGCCTGAATGCTGCCTTGCATGATTATTGATTCATTTTGGTTTTCTTTACTGTCATTGGACAAATATATGCCATATAATTGCTTCACTACTGTGTTTCGTGACTGCTGCTTTATTGGCGAGGTGCTTTGCTCTTTTTACTGCGGTGTATGCATTCTTTGAGAGTTTATTTTTAAATTGAAAATTGTTTGTCCCTTTCTTGTCTTTCTCTCTCTTTCTTTTATTTTAAAGATATGTCTCAATCTTGTAGAACTGTGAGCTAAAGGTGGTGGCAGTGTGACATGTTGGGGTTTGTTTCCCTTCTTCTTGTGCATGTTGGTCACTCCTCTGTGTCGATTGTCACAGTGAATTGTGTGTGGATGTGATTCACGTGTGTTTGGGGTGACACTTTTTGTAAGTCGCTCTGGATAAGAGCTTCTGCCAAATGCCTAAATGTAAATTCTGGCTTGGATACTCATCCCCTCCATGTCTTTCATAGTCTGCCATCCACTGGTTAGCTCCAGCTCTAATCTGATTGTACATTTTTCATTCATTTTCTATACCGCTTAATCCTGTGTTCAGGGTCGTGGGGGACCTGGAGCCTATCCCAGGAGACTTCGGGCACTAGGCGGGGTACACCCTGGACAGGGTGCCAATCCATCGCAGGGCACACACACATACACACACTCACACATCCAATCACACACTACGGGCAATTTTAGGAACACCAATTAGCCTAACCTGCATATCTTTGGACTATGGGAGGAAACCGGAGTACCCGGAGGAACATGCAAACTCCATGCACACAGAGACGGGAATCTAGCCTGGCCGGGGAATCAAACCCAGACCCTGGAGGTGCAATGCGACAGTGCTAACCACTACACCACCGCGCCGCCTATTGTACATTTTTAATGTTTATAATTCTTAGCATTGCATATCCCTGATGTTAAATTGAAACAATTTTTAGTATTGTTATACCCAACTGTTGAACTGCGATATTGTGTATGTTTGTGAGAGAATAAACGTTTATGTACGAAATCCACACCTCTTGCATCTTCATTGAACCTACCTGGGTGCCTTAGTTAATTTAATAATTAGGGCTCTTTATTTCCTCGGGTGCAATTCCCAAGGTGGCGTAATTGGCTACAGTTGTTAACAGTAGGGGAGTGGCGGAGCTTGGGCCAGTGCCCCCTAGCGCACACCACATTCGAATTTGCAGCATTAGTAGGTCATATTTACTGAAATCAAAAACTATTTCAATCAAAAACATCCTAACAAGGCATGTTACATCTTAACATAGGACCCCTTCTTTGATATCACCTTCACAATTCTTGCATCCATTGAACTTTTGAGTTTTTGTACAGCTTCTGCTTGAATTTCTTTGCGGGATGTCAGAATAGCCTCCCAGAGCTGCTGTTTTGAATTAAACTGCCTCCCACCCTCATAGATCTTTTGAGGATTCTCCAAATGGTGTTGGTCAGGGGAGGATGGTGGCCACACCATGAGTTTCTCATCTTTTATGCCCATAGCAGCCAATGACACAGAGGTATTCTTTGCAGCATGAGATGGTGCATTGTCGTGCATGAAGATGATTTTGTTACGAAAGGCACAGTTCTTCTTTTTGTACCATGGAAGAAAGTGGTCAGTCAACATACTTTGCAGAGGTCATTTTCACACCTTCAGGGACCCTACAGGGGCCTACCAGCTCTCTCCCCATGATTCTGGCCCAAAACATGACTCCGGCACCTCCTTGTTGGGACATGGTGGCCACCCACCAACCATCCACTACTCCGTCCATCTGGACCATCCAGGGTTGCACGACACTCATCAGTAAACCAGACTTTTTAAAAACTTGTCTTCATATATGCCTGGACCCACTGCAAGCGTTTCTGCTTGTGAGCATTGATTAGGGGTGGCCGAATAGTAGGTTCATGCACAACTGCTAGCCTTTAAAGGATCCTACACCTTGAGGTTTGTGGGACTCCAGAGACACCAGCAGCTTCAAATACCTTTTTGCTGCTTTGTAATGGCATTTCAGCAGTTTCTTTCTTAGTCTGATGAATTTGTCTTGCAGAAACCTTCTTCATTCTGCCTTTATCTGCACAAACCTGTCTGTGCTATGTGTGTGGTGACTGGGGATGACTCATCTTAACAAAATATTTTTTCAATCCTACTTAATCCTTACTTGTGTGTCTTTCCAAATGATGTCCAATCAACTGAATTTTAACCAAGTTGTAGAAACATCTTAAGGATGATAAGTGGAAACAGGAAGCATCTGAGCCCAATTTGAGTGTCATAGCAAAGGGTGTGAATTATGTACATGTCACATGTTTGTTTTTTATAAATTTGCAAAGATTTTCACTTTAATGTTGCCATTATGAGATATTGTTTGTAGATTTTAGAGATAATTTATTTAATCCATTTTGGAATAAGGCTGTGGAATGCGGAAAAATATGGATGAATACGTGAATACAGATGCACTGTATCTGTGGAAAAAAGAAGATATATAATACACTTCACTTCAATTGTATTTTGTTTGTATAGCGCTTTTAACAATTGTCATTGTCGCAAAGCAGCTTTACACAATCAAAATAATTATTTAAATTTGTATGGAATGTGAAGGTGTATGAATCATAATGATCAGATTGTCCCTGGTGAGCAAGCCGAGGGCGACAGTGGCAAGGAAAAACTCCCCGAGATGATAATAGGAAGAAACCTTGAGAGGAATCAGACTCAACAGGGAACACATCCTCATTTGGGTGAAACAGGAAGGAGGAATTGATCTGCATTTATACTGTGTGTTAGTTGGCAGCCAGTTCAGCTATAACAGTTGATGTTAATTGATGTTAATATGGAGTCCAGGTAGTTATTAATTCAATTCAGTTTTATTTGTATAGCGCTTTTAACAATTGACATTGTCTCAAAACAGCTTCACACAATCAAAAGAATTATTTAAGATTATATGGAATGTGAATGTGTATGAATCAAAATGGTTAGATAGTCCCTGGTGAGCAAGCCCGAGGGCGACAGTGGCAAGGAAAAACTCCCTGAGATGGTAATAGGAAGAAACCTTGAGAGGAACCAGACTCAACAGGGAACCCATCCTCATCTGGGTGAAACAGATAGCAGGAAATTATCTGCATTCATACAGTGTTAAGTGTTAGGTTCAGCTATAATAGTTGATGTTAATTGATGTTAAAATGGAGTCCAGTAGTTATTGGAGACTCAGATAGACTTGTAGAAAGTTCCAGTCCTGAACTATCGAATTGTCAAGTCCTTAGAGAAACAGCTGACAACACCAGTCGAGGCCAGAACCATCTTCTAAGTAGAGAGAATCATCCCCAGACACCAGACGCATCCCAAGAGACACACGGGGCATCCATGCGATGAGACCTCCAACCAGAAACGGGGCACCAGGATGGATCAGACAGGTCCGGAGGGCAGAGGGAGTCTGGATCACTGGCAGCTCAGGAATGACATGTGTAGCTCGACAGAGAGAGAGAGAGAGAAAGAGTGAAAGGGGGAGACAGGGGGAGAGAGGAAAGAGAAAGAGGGGGAGAAAGGAAGAAGAGGAGAGATGGCAATTAGGTATGGTCACAGTCACAATGTATAATATGAATGTATATTTACTGTAGAGTGCAAGCAGGGACTCCGGCAGGACTAACTATGACAGCACAACTAAAAGGGAGAACCAGAAGGAAACACAAACATCAGGGCTCCCTGAGATGTAAAGCAAACAACCACCTCACCGTCAACAAACCTGAGTGATCAAATGAGAATGAGGAAGACAGCATCTAAACATACCTTCTTCTTTGTCTTTCGGCTGTTCCCTTTCAGGGGTCGCCACAGCGAATCATCTGCCTCCATCTAACCCTATCCTCTGCATCCTCTTCTCTCACACCAACTAACTTCATGTCCTCTCTCACTGCATCCATAAATCTCCTCTTTGGTCTTCCTCTAGACCTCCTGCCTGGCAGTTCCAACCTCAGCATCCTTCTACCGATATATTCACACTCTCTCCTCTGAACATGTCCAAACCACCTCAATCTGGCCTCTCTGACTTTATCTCCAAAACATCTAACATGGGTTGTCCCTCTGATGAACTCATTCTTGATCCTATCCATCCTTGTCACTCCCAAAGAGAACCTCAACATCTTCAGCTCTGCTACCTCTAGCTCTGCCTCCTGTCTTTTCTTCAGTGCCACTGTCTCTAAGCCGTAGAGCATTGCTGGTCTCACCACTGTCCTGTACACCTTTCCTTTCATTCTCGCTGATACTCTTTTATCGCACAACACACCTGACACTTTTCTCCACCCATTCCAACCTGCCTGTACTCGTCTCTTCACCTCCTTTGAACACTATCCGTTGCTCTCGACCGTTGACCCTAAGTACTTAAAATCTTGCACCTTCTTTACCTCTGCTCCCTGTAGGCTCACTGTTCCTCTTGGGTCCCTCTCATTCACACACATGTATTCCGTCTTGCTGCGGCTAACCTTCATTCCTCTGCTTTCCAGAGCGTACCTCCACCTCTCCAAATTTTCCTCCACCTGTTCCCTGCTCTCGCTACAAAGCACAATGTCATCTGCAAACATCATAGTCCATGGAGACTCCTGTCTAACTTCATCTGTCATCCTGTCCATCACTAGAGCAAACAAAAAGGGGCTTAGAGCCGATCCTTGATGCAGACCCACCTCCACCTTGAACTCTTCTGTCACATCTACAGCACATCTTACCACTGTCTTACAGCTCTCATATATGTCCTGCACCACTCTAACATACTTCTCTGCCACTCCAGACTTCCTCATACAACACCACAGCTCCTCTCTCTGCACCCTGTCGTACGCTTTCTCTAAATCTACAAAGACACAATGCAACTCTTTATTACCTTCTCTGTACTTCTCCACCAGCATCCTCAAACCAAATACTGCATCTGATGTACTCTTTCTAGGCATGAAACCATATTGCTGCTCACAAATTCTCACCTCTGCCCTTAACCTAGCTTCCACTACTCTTTCCCACAGCTTCATTGTATGGCTCATTAGCTTTATACCTCTGTAATTGACACAGCTCTGCACATCTCCCTTGTTCTTAAAAATCGGCACCAATACACTTCTCCTCCATTCCTCTGGAATCCTCTCATTCTCCAAGATCTCGTTAAACAGACTAGTCAGACACTCTACTCTACTGCCACCTCTCCTAAGCACTTCCATACCTCCACAGGCATGTCATTAGGACCAACAGCCTTTCCACTCTTCATCCTCTTCAATGCCCTTCTCACCTCACTTTTACTAATATTTGCTACTTCCTGCTCCACAACAGTCACCTCTTCTACTCTTTGTTCTCTTTCGTTTTCCTCATTCATCAACTCCTCAAAGTACTCCTTCCATCTTCCCATCACTTTCCTGGCATCTGTCACTACATTTCCATCTCTATCTTTAATCACTCTAACCTGCTGCACATCCTTCCTATCTCTATCTCTTTGCCTCGCCAACCTGTACAGATCCACCTCTCCCTCCTTACTGTCCAGCCTAGCGTACAAGTCCTCATATGCTCTTTGTTTGGCCTTTGCCACTTCTACCTTCACCTTACGCTGCATTTCCCTGTACTCCTGTCTACTCTCTTCAGTCCTCTCAGTGTCCCACTTCTTTTTGGCTAGCCTCTTTCCCTGTATACACTCCTGGACTTCCTCATTCCACCACCAAGTCTCCTTGTCCCCTTTTCCCTTACCTGATGATACACCAAGCACCCTCTTACCTGTCTCCCTGATCACATTGGCTGTAGTTGTCCAGTCAACTGAAAGCATCTCCTGACCACCCATAGCTTGTCTCAACTCCTCCCTAAAGACTACACAACATTCTTCCTTTCTCAGCTTCCACCACTTTGTCCTCTGCTCTGCCTTTGTCCTCTTCACCTTACTCACCACCAGGGTTATTTTACACACCACCATTCTGTGTTGTCTGGCTACACTCTCCCCTACCAACACCTTGCAGTCACTGATCTCTTTCAGATTAGAACGTCGACACAAGATGTAGTCCACCTGAGTGCTTCTGCCTCCACTCTTATATGTCACCCTATGTTCCTGCCTCTTCTGGAAGAAAGTATTTACTACTGCCATTTCCATCCTCTTTGCAAAGTCCACCACCATCTGTCCTTCTAAATTCCTGTCCTGAAGACCAAACCTGCCCATCACATTTTCATCCCCTCTGTTCCCTTCCCCAACATGTCCATTGAAGTCTGCACCAATCACAACTCTCTCATCTCTGGGGATGCTCTGCATCACTTCATCTAACTCACTCCAGAATTTCTCCTTCTCTTCTAACACACATCCTACCTGTGGAGCATAACCACTAACAACATTGATCATCACACCATCAATTTCCAGCTTCAGACTCATCACCCTATCTGATACTCTCTTCACCTCTAGAACATTCCTAACAAACTCCTCTTTCAGGATAACTCCTACTCCATTTCTTTTCCTATCCACACCATGATAAAACAACTTGAACCCTGATCCTAAGTGTAAGTGCCATATCGCACTTGTTATGAATTTGTTGTTGTGTTTATTTTATTTTATTTTATTTGCTGTTATTTCATTTATTCTACCTTGTTCTATTCATTAGTAAAGCAGTAAGCATTAAGTTTGTTACATAAGCCATAAGCTTTATATATTTCTTAGTTATGCATCATAAGTTGATAATCGTAGGTTGGTCTGTGATGTCATTCTATTATTACATGCATTTGTGTGACTGTCATATGCTAGAAAGCTCAGTATAGATTTGGAAGGCTACGGAAACACAAGCTTTAGACCGTCAGCTAGTGAGAGCTCCCGGTAAGCTAGAAATGTAAAATACAGCAACGAGGTTATTGTAACCGTAAGCTAACGTAAGCTGGGAAAGTAAGAAACAACAAGAGTGTTGTTAGATACCCAAGCCAAGATTGTAATCTACAAGATACAGCAAACAGGTTGTTGTAAAACTCAGAGATTTGCAAGATGCAGCAACTAAACAAATGCTGCATCAAATAAACGACAAATAAACGACAAAAGACAAAGAGATCGGACTTCTGTCATGTGAGTGAAACTTTAAGACATTAGCTACGCGTCAAAACTAGTGAAATAAGCCAACCGCATCTACATAAAGTCTAAAGCTTTTCCGCTGTTTGAACGAAAACAAGTGAACACTGAAAGGGAAAGTGAAAGAGAATAGCCGTCGAACTTCACCATGCCGAACAACGAGGACAACGCTCCCAGCACTTGGCTGGGGAGCCTAACGGCGCTCCACGAGATGAACAGAAAAAACCTCAACGAGGCGCTGGATGCGAGAAAAGGCAAGCGAATTCGACTGAATGTAACGTCTACTGCATTAAAGACACCTATGAACTATGCACGTAAATTAGACATCCTTGAAACTGAGTACAAACCCAAATACGGGAAGCTGAGAGAGGTCTTCATGAGAAGTAACGTTGATGTGCTTGTGTACACTCATAAAGACGAACACAAACGCGATCAGGTCGCCTGCGGCGCACCTGAGGCTCAAAGCCGCACATTCATGGCTAAGGTGAATCGCTGGATAGCGGATACCAAGGACACCAAGGGCCACTCTATGACGTCGCGAACACGCGAAGATGTCTCGCCGGGCGACAGAGTGTCACAGACAACGGCAGCATTTAAAAGGTCTGTAACTTCTACATCATCCTCAGCCCGAACAAAGAAAGTGGAAGCCAACAGAGCAGCCTTGTTGATTAAAGTAGCAGCCTTAGCAGAACGGCGGGCGTTAGAACAGAAGGAAGCAGAATTAAAGGCTGATAAAGAAAAGTTGGAATTAGAAACTGCGCTCGCAATTGTCAACGCTGAATTACAGGTTTATCAGGGTTGTAAAAAACGACAGCCTGCATCAAAGAGCGGAGTCATCGAGCCGAGCTGCACACGCTCAAGCAGCCCGCCTTGGACGGGCCACAAACCTGAATACGTCAGCCGCCGAAAGCCGGTAAAAGAGAGCACAGTCAACGAACCAAGTGGCGCACGCGCTCCCAAACTGGAATACAACGAACTTTACGAGAGCAGCGCGTCGATAGAAGACCTCGGACTGCCATCACGTCGCAAGACAGCCCATCCAATTGTACCAGTAAGTTTTGAACCAAAATTGAAAAGTACTTTAAATGAAGGGTCTACCCAAGACAATAAATACACCCGCCATGACATTTATACTTTAGAATCACAGAGCATGACGCAACAGCAGGCTGACATCACAGCAATGCTCATGAAATGCCAACGGCAATCCTTTTTACCTCAGCGCAATGTTCCTGTGTTTCATGGTGACCCTCTTGAGTTTACGTCCTTCATGAAAGCATTTAAACATGTTATTGTTGACAAAACCGATAGTGATGCTGATAAGCTGTTTTATCTTGAGCAGTTCACTAAGGGAGAGGCTAGAGACCTCGTTATGAGCTGTCAGCTTATGCCAGATCAGTGTGGTTATGCAGAGGCAATGAGATTGTTGCAGGATAGATTTGGAAATAAACGTCAAGATCGCAAACACGACAGCCGATCGCCCAAGAGCAAGAGCGCACTCATTGAATCGAGCAGCGCGCGTCCGAGCAGCGGTTGCCGGAGCTGCGCGGACTATCAACTTTCCAACTCAACAAGCAACAGCCGAGCGGAGCCTGCGAACGAGAGCGCAGTCACTGAATCGAGCAACGCGCACCTGAGCAGCGCACACTCTACGGACCTGGATGCCGCAATCAGCGACGGAAAACCCTGTCACACATCCCTTCAAGGACCCAAACAAACGGGCCAAGGAAAACCCAGGGTCAGCGTCGCAACCAAGGACAGACAGGTTGGTAAAATTCACAAAGACTTGATTACAATGAAGAATGCCGGTACATCACCTGTCAGCGCCTTCACTAAACCGTGCGCACATTGCAAAGGGGAGCATATCTTAGACGATTGCTTCCTATTTAATGATAAGACACACAAAGACAAAGTAGAATTCTTAAAAAGAAACGGATTCTGTTTCGGATGTTTAAGAAAGGGTCATTTGTGGAAAGACTGCACCAAAAAAATTACATGTTCATTGTGTTCAAAGCCACATCCAAGCATGCTACACATAGCAGTGCCAGCCACGGCGCAGTCAGCTACGAGCGCCCGTGGAAACGAAACTGAAAGTGGCACAACAAATACACCACCTGCTGTGAGTCATGAATCAAATGCGCTCACTGGGGCTGGAGGTAATTCCATCCTCCCCATAGTACCTGCTAAAATAAAGTGCAAGAAAAAGGGCACAGTAGAAGCCACGTACTATCACGTGAAAATCCCCGAGAAGGACACTGATCTGCTGCGCTTCCTGTGGTGGCCGAATGGAGATGTGAACCAAGACTTAGTTGAAAATAAAATGGTAGTTCATCTGTTCGGTGCAAAATTGTTGCCTAGTGGTGCTAACTTCGCCCTCAGAAAGGCAGCAGAAGAAAACTGCAGCAATGCATCTGCTGTGGCAGTTAACACAGTGCTTAAAAACTTTCATGTAGACGACTGCCTGAAATCTGTTTCGAGTCATGACCAAGCAGTCGCTCTATCCAATGATCTCACAAGTATCTGTGTAAGCGGAGGGTTTAACCTCACTAAACGGGCAAGCAATAGCCGTGCCCTACTGACTGTCATTCCCGAGAGTGAAATGATCAAAGACATGAGAGACTTAGACTTGAGTAAAGATGCACTGCCCATTGAGAGAGCTCTGGGGGTGCTGTGGTGCATTGATTCAGACATGTTCAAGTTTAAGATTAGTTTAAAGGAACGACCTGTGACAAGAAGAGGAATTCTGTCAATCACTAGCTCAACATACGACCCGTTAGGCTTTCTCCCACCTGCCGTACTGCCAGCTACAATCCCAATGCAACAGCTATGTAAAGAAAAACTAGCCTGGGATGACGACATTCCCGGGCAGTTTGCAACGGCATGGAAAACCTGGCTGCAAGAGCTGCACAGACTGTCCGAGGTCAGTATAGCAAGGTCCATAAAACCAGCCGACTTCGGAGTTACAGCTACAGCACAACTCCATCACTTTTCGGATGCAAGTGAAATGGGATACGGAGCTGTCTCATACCTCAGGTTAGTAAACGCTGATGGACTAACACATTGTGCATTCATGATGGGGAACTCCCGTGTAGCACCCCTGAAACAAACCACCATTCCACGAATGGAACTGACTGCGGCAGTGGTCGCTGTAAAAAATGACAAAATGTTGAAAGAACAGCTAGAATTGAAATTGCTGGACTCTATGTTCTGGACTGACAGTACAACTGTTTTGAGATACATTGATAACGAAACACTTCGTTTTAAAACCTTCGTGGCCAACAGAATCGCCATTATAAGAGAGTCAACCAAGTCACAGCAATGGAGGTACGTTAATACCTCACAAAATCCAGCTGATTCTGCCTCCAGGGGGGTATCCTGTGAAAAGTTCATGAAAAATGTCAACTGGATCCAAGGTCCCTCCCTCCTCAAAGAAGCAGAGTGCAAATGGCCTAAAAATATTCATGACACATCAATAAAAGAAAATTTTGATGAAAATGCTGATGAAGTTAAGCTCTCAGCATTAGTGAATATTGTGAGCATTACAAAATGCACAGACACAGACGCAGTGAGTAAACTGATTAATCATCACTCTGACCGGCACAAGTTAAAAAGATCCGCTGCCTGGATCCTTCGCACCAGAGACATGCTGAAACAAAAAACAGAAAGGGTTAAAACACAAGTAGATGACCCAAAGACAGAAAATCACAAGTCTCTAAAAGCGCAAGACCTAACAAGAGCAGAAAACGAAATCATTAAGTTCACTCAAAGACAAAATTTTAAGGAAGAACTTCTCACGTTGCAAAAGGGTAAAGCAGCAGCAGAATTCAAACAGGGAATTCGCACACAGCAAAAACGAAAGGCATCTGTGAAAAGAAACAGCTGCTCGCCCAAAGTGGAACCTGTGACACCAAACCACCTGCTGCTGATGAAAAAACAGCCAAACCTGCCCTCTGGATTTTTCAAAAAGGAAGACATCTATGCACTTCGCAGGGAGAAGCAGATCCAGCATCGATCAGACCTGCTCTGGAAGCGATGGGTACGTGAATACTTGCCCTTGCTCCAGGGGCGGCAAAAGTGGTTTCAAAACAAAAAAATCTTTCGATTGGAGACGTAGTTTCAATAACTGATGAGTCATCTCCAAGAAATTCATGGGTCATGAGAAGAATCACGAAAGTGTTCCCAGACAAAGGGAGACTGGTGAAACGTGTGTTAGTTAAAACCAAGACCAACACTCTGGAAAGACCCATCGACAAGCTGTGTCTCACATGTGAAATGGACTGTTAAATGTGTGGTAATATGTTATGAAATTTGATATGCAAATGTAAACATCTGAGATAAATATTACATACTTTAAAGATTTAAAACGTTTAAAAGGGTAAAAATGTTTGATTTCATAGCTTTATCAAAAAAAAAAAAAAAACACAAAATTGTAATTGTCAGTCTCCATGCCTGTCAATTAGGGGCTGGAATGTAAGTGCCATATCGCACTTGTTATGAATTTGTTGTTGTGTTTATTTTATTTTATTTGCTGTTATTTCATTTATTCTACCTTGTTCTATTCATTAGTAAAGCAGTAAGCATTAAGTTTGTTACATAAGCCATAAGCTTTATATATTTCTTAGTTATGCATCATAAGTTGATAATCGTAGGTTGGTCTGTGATGTCATTCTACTATTACATGCATTTGTGTGACTGTCATATGCTAGAAAGCTCAGTATAGATTTGGAAGGCTACGGAAACACAAGCTTTAGACCGTCAGCTAGTGAGAGCTCCCGGTAAGCTAGAAATGTAAAATACAGCAACGAGGTTGTTGTAACCGTAAGCTAACGTAAGCTGGGAAAGTAAGAAACAACAAGAGTGTTGTTAGATACCCAAGCCAAGATTGTAATCTACAAGATACAGCAAACAGGTTGTTGTAAAACTCAGAGATTTGCAAGATGCAGCAACTGGTGTCTGTAATAACAGTGGATTTACTCAAGACGACTGTATGAAGTGTTGATTCTTTGATGCTGACAAATAAACGACAAAAGACAAAGAGATCGGACTTCTGTCATGTGAGTGAAACTTTAAGACATTAGCTACGCGTCAAAACTAGTGAAATAAGCCAACCGCATCTACACTAAGCTTCTAGCTTTGCTACCTTCCCACCTGGTCTCCTGGACACACAGTATATCCACCTTCCTTCTCTGCATCATATCAACCAACTCTCTTCCCTTCCCTGTCATGGTCCCAACATTCAAGGTCCCTACTTTCACTCCTAAACTCTTGCCTTTCCTCTTCTCTCTCTGCTTTCGAACACGCCTTCCTCCTCTCCTTCTTCGACCAACAGTAGCCCAATTTCCACCGGCACCCTGTAGGTCAACAGCACCAGTGGCAGTCGATGTTAACCCGGGCCACGACCGATCCGGTATGGAAATGATATTTCTGATTCGCGTCATTGATTTGGCAAATGTTTTACGTCGGGTGCCCTTCCTGACACAACCCTCTGCATTTATCCAGACTTGGGACTGGCACAAGAAGACACTGGATTGCGCCCCCCCATGGTTGCATTACAGCATCTAAACATACCAGTTCACCATAATACTCTACGTCCATGAGTCCCCCAGATCTGCTCCTTTACCTATGGCAAATCTATTTATAAAAATGCTTGGCTAAATAAATAGGTTTTTAGCCTAGACTTAAACACTGAGACTGTGTCTGAGTCCCGAACACTATTTGGAAGACTATTCCATAATTTTGGGGCTTTGTGAGAAAAAGCTCTTATGTTGGCAATATTTCTGAAGTGAAAGAATGCTATCCTGGTGATATTATCTACAGTACATGAGCTTCAAATGAAAGCTGGAATCTATAATCACGCTGAGGTCTTTTACTGTTGCACTTGATGGAACAGAAAGGCCATCTAAAGTTACGGTGTGATTTAAGATTTTACTTCTAGCTGTATGCGGTCCTATGACTAGAACTCCTGTCTTATCCGGATTAAGCAGAAGGAAGTTAATTAGCATCCAATTTCTTATGTCCTGCACACATTGCTCAAATTTAGTAAGCTGGTTTTTCTCATCAGGTTTTGTTGAGACGTATAGCTGTGTGTCGTCAGCATAACAATGAAAACTAATACCATGCTTACGGATTATGTTGCCCAGAGGAAGCATGTAAAGGGAGAAAAGCAGTGGGCCTAAAACTGAACCCTGCGGAACGCCAAACTCCACTAGAGAACATGCAGAATAATCACCATTTAAGTCTACATACTGATAACGATTGGTCAAATAGGATCTGAGCCAGGAGAGGGCTGTACCCTTAATTCCTACTACATTTTCTAATCTGTGAAGAAGAATAGCATGATCAATGGTGTCAAAAGCTGCACTGAGGTCGAGTAATACAAGCATAGTTACACAACCCTGATCAGAGGCCAATAGGAGGTCACAATTGAGAGACTATTAAAGACTCAGGTAGACTTTTAGGAAATTCCAGTCTTGAACTATCGAGCAACTGCAGCCAAGTTAAGTCCCCAGAGAAACAGCTGTCAACACCAGTTGAGGCCAGAACCGTCTTCATGGTGTGAAACCATCCCCAGGCACCAGACGCATCCCAAAGAGACACATGGTGCATCCATGCGACGAGATCTCCAACCAGAAGTGGGACACCAGGATGGGTCAGACAGGTCCAGAGGGCAGAGGGAGTCTGGATCACTGGCAGCTCAGGAATGACATGTGTAGCTCGACAGAGAGAGGGAAGAGAGAGAGGGGAGAGAGAACAGGAGAGGGGAGAGCAGAAGAGGAGAGATAACAGTTAGTGTAAGAGACATATCGTACTTGTTATGAATTTGTTGTTGTGTTTATTTCTTTCTATTTCATGTTATTTTACTTTATTCTATTCATTAGTTAAGCATTAAGCATTAAATTTATTACATAAGCCATAAGCTTTGAATTTGTTAGCTAAGCATCCATTTTGACAATCGTAAGTTGGTCTGTGTCATTCCACTATTACATGTATTTGTATGACTATCGCATGATAGAAATATCAGTTTAGATGCGGAAGGCTACGGAAACACAAGATCTTAGTAAGATACAGCAAATAGGTTGTTGTAAAAGTCAGAAATTTACAAGATACAGCAACTGGTGTTGTAACCACAGTGGATTTACTCAAGACGACTGTATGAAGTGTTGATTCTTTGATGCTGACAAAATAAACTACAAGAGACAAAGAGATCATCAGACTTCTGTTGTGTGAGTGAAACTTCAAATTAAAGATATGCGTCAAAACTAGTGAAATAATATTTCCGCATCTACAGTTAGGTATGGTCGCAGAAACAGACATGAGGGCTCGCTGAGATGTTAAGCAAACAATCACCTCACCATCAACAAACCTGAGTGATCAATGAGAGTGAGGAAGACAGCATCTAAACATACCAGTTCACCATAATACTCTACGTCCATGAGTCCCCCAGATCTGCTCCTTTACCCAAGACAAATCTATTTATAAAAATGCTTGATTAAATAAATAGGTTTTTAGCCTAGACTTATACAATGAGACTGTGTTTGAGTCCCGAACACTATTTGGAAAACTATTCCATAATTTTGGGGCTTTGTAAGAAAAAGCTCTACCCCCAGCTGTAACTTTATAACCAGAGCTCTTTCAGGTTTCTCAGTGGGTGCATCACTGAGGAGAGCAAACCTGTTGGACACGTGAAGCGCAAAGGAGGTGTACTCCGGTGGACTAGCCTTAGCGTTAGCTTTGGCTGAACGAGTATGCTCCCGTTTTGAAGGCTCTAATGCCGGCTGGTTATCTCCGATTGCGGCACCCAGACTTTCCGCTATGGGAATAACGCTGCTCTTGCGCTCTCTAACCCTCTCTAAAGGGTCTACATACTGATGCTGATCGTTATCAGTATGTAGACTTAAATGGTGATTATTCTGCATGTTCTCTAGTGGAGTTTGGCGTTCCACAGGGTTCAGTTTTAGGCCCATTGTTTTTTTCCATTTACATGCTTCTTCTGGGCAATGTAATCTGTAAGCATGGTATTAGTTTTCATTGTAATTCTTACGACACACAGTTATATGTCTGAGCAAAACCTGATGAGAAAACCAGCTTACTAAAGTTGAGCAATGTGTGCAGGACATAAGAAATTGGATGCTAATTAACTTCCTTCCACTTAATCCGGATAAGACAGAAGTTCTAGTCATAGGACCGCATACAGTTAGGAGTAAAATTTTAGATCACACCGTAACTTTAGATGGCCTTTCTGTTCCATCAAGTGCAACAGTAAAAGACCTCGGTGTGATTATAGATTCCAGCATTTCATTTGAAGCTCATTTAGATAATATTACCAGGATAGCATTCTTTCACCTCAGAAATATTGCCAAAATAAGAAATATATAGTCGCTAAACGATGCAGAAAATCTAGTTCATGCTTTTATCACCTCTAGGTTGGACTACTGTGTAACGCTTGGATTTAGAAAACCGCTTGGTTACAAAAAAACGGATTCGGGAATCTAAACAGGGGCTTAAAAACAACACTTCCGGTATTGCGCAACCGCGACAGGACAAAACACGACACGACACAAAGACAATTACCAAACTAATCCAAAGTGTATTATACAGAGACAAACAACAAATAAACAAACACGGTGCACCACAAACCAATATATACAAATATAATACAAATAGAAAACGTGTGTGCGGGATGTATGCGGGTGTGTGAGTGAGTGTATGATTGTCCAGTGTCTGATATATGGCAAAAGGTATGAAGAAGGTGAGTTGTTCGATCTCACCAGATGAAGATGGTCTGGGAGATCGGGAAACGGAATGAGCTGGGTACTGGATGAAATTATCAAAGGGTAATCCGCAAACAGGCTCTCAGCTTCCAAAATCATGCAGCGCGCTGTCTTCATCTCTCCGTCCCGGCTTCTACGCCAGTTCCGGCTTTATGCAAGATCATGTGACCCACGTCACTTCCGGGTTCCCTTTCGATGCGATCGCGCATGCATGGGAACTTGCCCGGTGACCAAAACCCTGTCCAAGGGGAAATATAAACCGCTAGGGCTCGCCTTCGGCCACAGGTGAGCAGCAATAGCTCCACAACCATTTCCCTGTTGTAGAAGGTGTCCCTTTTGTGTGGCTGCGCTACATAGACCCCCCCCCCCCAAGCCTCCGGTGTCTGAGGAGAATGTCCGCACAAGCGCTTGAGATTCGCCACACTGTACAGATCGGTTTTTTGTGGGTATCCCCAAGACCTTGTGTATTTGATTGGTTCTCTTCTGGGTTTTATCTCTGCTGGACCCTCCCACTGGGGCACTCGCTTTGCAGAATCTCTCTTGGCTGTGGAGGAGGGAGGTCGAGTTTTGACCCAAACCAGTTCTCCCGGTTGGAAGTGCGCTGCTTCCCCCCAGGTATTATGACATCTGGCTTGTCTGGATCTATGTTGTTCTGCTCTGGGTTTGCCCTCCTCCATGATAAGTCTTTGTCAGGGTGGTGATGATTGTCCTGCCTTGTGTCGATGGCAAATGCTGCAGGCTCTAGTATACCGCCAGACGTCTTTCCACACCGTCGGCCACCACGCCACCTCTAATAACCTCAGCAGGGTTTTCAGTTGTCCCCTTGTGTCCTCCCAGAGGATTGTCGTGATAATAATGAAGAAAAACTCTTATTAGCGACTGGGGGACTACTAGTTGAAATTTCTCCCCGTGCTTTACTGGTACCCGGCGATACAGCACGCCCTGATGACATTCGAAGGTGACCCTCTGATCGTGTGTACCTCTTGGGTGATCTTTAGAGAGCAGCTTCGTGATAGTTGGATCATTCTGTTGGGCTTTGATGATCTCGCTCAGGTCGCTCGGGAAGCTGGAGGCCTCTTTAGTGGACGTGGTGTGTAGACGTGGGGCGTCAGCTCCTTTCAGCGGCGGGTGTATGGCGTCTGGACCCGGATTAAAGTGGTCCTCGCGAACATTCTCTCCCCTAGCGCCACTCTCCACCGGTTGTTCCATGGTGCTCGCCGCTCCTCTTAACACCACTCTCGTGTTGCTGTTCTCCCGGGTTCGCCCCATCTGTTCTTCCTCGGAGATATCAGGTTTTCCTATGAGACAGAGGGCGGGGTGTTCATCGGCAAAGTCTCCCTGGCGTTGCCGTGGCTGCTGTACCGGAGACCTCAGGTTGTCTTCCTCTTCGTCGAGGTCGTCATCCAGTGTAAATGCCGCCGTGAACGCCTGTTTAAAAGATTGCCAGTCCTTTACCTTGCCTTTCTCCGTCTTCCACCAACTGAGAGCTGGCCCTCGGAGAACTGTGCTGAGGGTTCCCAGCAGCTCAGGGCGGGTCAGGGGTCTTATCTCCAGGTACTTCTCTGCTTGCTTAATGAAGTTCCACACCTCAGCTGTCTTTGATGCGTCACAGAAGGCTGGAAACTCCACGCAGATGGATGGATGAGCGTGAAGAGAAGAAGAAGAAGAAAGTGGGGAGGAGAGCAGAGCCGAGGCGTGTGCTGGAACACCAGGAGGAACGTCGCGATGGCATGAGTGCTTGGTAGCTTTACCTTGGCTGTCGCTGTAGTGGTTGGAGTGCTGGGACGATGTTGTGTATGAGAGGGTGTAGGGGTGTAGGCCTGTAACCTGTGGGCGGTGGGCGTACCAGTGGGACGCAGTCTCTTCATCCGGTTTTCCCAGATGGCGTCACGTCGCAGAAAACAGTCAACGATGGCTCTCTCCATCTTTTCGAGAGCCTCCTGGCAGTAGCGTTGCAGCCCTTCCAGGCTCGCGTCCACTGCGTCACGAAGACTGATTTCCCTGTTGAGACTGCTGTCCAGGGATTGTCTATAATCCTGCTCTAGGGAGCTCACTTTATCCGTAAGCGCCACCTTGTCCATCTTGCATTGGCTAAGTTCATTACGTAGTGTGTGCACTACTTCAATATCAGTGCCATGAACCATAATATCATCATCATCATCATTGTCATCATCATGGTTATCAGATATATATAGTGAACTAATCAATGAAGTTAATTTGGTTGTAGGGTTACGGCGTGTATTAAATGCATCCTCTACATCAACCGGCATGTTATTATCCACTACACAGTCGGCCTTAGCAGCACTACTAGCATTAGCCTTAGCATTAGCTTTAGCACTAGCATTAGCGTCCATCTTGTTCAGCCACATCACACAAAACCGGAAAATATCCCAAAATACAGATTCCCCGTACGGGCCACCACTATGTAACGCTTGGATTTAGAAAACCGCTTGGTTACAACTGTAATGCCTTACTGTCTGGTTGTTCAGCTAGGTGCATAAACAAGCTTCAGCTAGTCCAGAATGCAGCAGCGAGAGTGCTCACTAGAACCAGAAGATATGAGCACATCACCCCTATCTTATCTTCACTGCATTTTCTCCCTGTGAAATTTAACATTGATTTTAAAATACTACTCTTAACATATAAAGCATTAAATGGTCTCGCGCGGCAGTATCTGAGTGAACTGCTAGTGTCTTACGATCTGCCACGCCTACTTCGATCAAAGGATGCAGGCTGCTTGTCAGTACCGCGTATTATGAAAATTACAGCTGGGGGCAGAGCTTTTTCTTACAAAGCCCCAAAATTATGGAATAGCCTTCCAAACAGTGTTCGGGACTCACTCTCAGTGTTTAAGTCTAGACTAAAAACCTATTTATTTAATCAAGCATTTTTATAAATAGATTTGTCTTGGGTAAAGGAGCAGATCTGGGGTACTCATGGACGTAGAGTACACCCTAAAAAATGCTGGGTTAAAAACAACCCAGTCTGCTGGGTAAATAAATATAGGACTAACTAAATGCTGGGTTAATTTAACCCAGCAAGATGGGTTATTTGTTTATCCCAGCAAGATGGGTTAAATATTCAACCCAAATGCTAGGTCATATTTAACTTTAATGCTGGGTTAATTCTACCACATAAATTGGTCAAATGTTCTACCCAGATGTTTGGGGTTTGTTGGTTCATTTTAACTGGAATGTTGGGTTAATTCTATCTCACAAATAGGTTATTATTATTTTCATGTTTTACAGTGAATCTGTAAAAAAAAAAAACTGTAATGTCTATTAAACAGTTAAATTACTTTGATATACTGGTCTATTACAAAAAACCATACATATATGCAATAAACAACATCCTATTAAATGTTCTTTGAAAAAACATTTATTTTTCAAAAGCACAAGAACAGATAATCAACAGTGACATCATTACTATACTATTACTGACAAGGGCAGAATGGAGTAATTGCACAAATAGAGTGAGGCAGCTTCTATAGAGCAGGATCTCTCTGTGACTTAAGATATCTTTTTTGCAGAACAAAACTATCCAGACCTGGTCTCATTTTAACATACAAACACTGTCTATGACTTTTCAGGTAGGCCTCGCTATTTCATAGCAACATTACAACTTTTCTGAGAGCAGCGCTGGTCATTATCTCCCAACGTCAGGATGTAAGGGTACGGCCTCGACACTTCATCCTGCTGGAGGTATTCCACCATGTTGGTTCCAACCTTAGAAAGAAAGAAATGAAAGTTAAAATTTTGTTGAATAGCAAAGATTAAACTGAATGAGACTATAAATTTAGTGTGATATAGGATTGATACAAAAAAATTATAAAGCTGCCCATTAAGATAGGGTATAGGTAACCAGAAACAAAAACATGGAGACTGCTACTACCAAAAATAAAACAGCAACATAAGCATGGCTTTTAGGATATAGCTCTTTATGTCAGACTAGTTGATATTGTAGTCTGCATTGATTTTAAGCTAATTACCGAAAAAATGTCAAAAAACAATCACCAAAATATTAATACTTCCATCTAGTAGTTACTTGTACCGCTGTGGTACTTTTTCCTGTAGTTGGTGCGCTGACTGATAGTTAATTTAACTTTGGTTAAAGAGGGCTACCTGGTTAGCTTACATGCAATTACTGGTGATACATTAGCATACTTGCCAAAAGGGGAAAGGTGTAAAATATTGTTATAAATCGGGAGAAACGCAGGAGAAATTTGACCGCAGAGTAAATTACTAGCTGGTGAAAATCGGGAGGGTTATCAGGTCTGCATATTGGTGAGAGGCTCAGTGTTTTGTAACACCACAGCATTTTATTGTCTCAAGCAGTGAGATTAATAAAGTTCTAAAGTGGTTGCTAATGCTAGCAAACTAACTAAATGCCTGCGTCATGCTACAGATGTCGCCTTTGAGACTGCGCGTGTTTTCCCGCGGGATGCCGCAATTTAGCACGCGGCTTGCCGTGACTTGCCGGAGGCAACATTCGGGAATTTAAAATAAATGTGTTGTGCTTCACTGAATATCCGCCAGATGGCGCATAGAAGGACTTTATCTAAAAGCCGGTGGTCCGGGAAAGTCAGTTTCCCTATGTTTCCCCGGTGGCGCGTAGATTCAAATCATGACGTCACTCGCTACCTAACGCTGAGAAGGCGAACGAGGATTTTAACAGTTTTTCTCTCGTTTTAAAGTGTTTTTATGAACTTTTTGAATTAAACAAATAACCTATGCATAATAATCGAGTGTCTTTTCGCTTTTTTTTTTTGTATATTTGAAGATAATTCATACGTTTTAAGCCGCTGCAAAAGGCTGGTTTGCTGGGCGAGTACTGACATCACGACTACTTTTATTACACCTACATTTGTTTATTTGTATATGTATGTTATTAATATTAATTTTTTAGAGATTGTGTGTGCGTGCACGGAGAGTTTGTGTTGATAAGTGTATGTGGATAAGTTGATAAGTGCATCAGAAAGCATTAAAATGTTCATTTGAATTAAAATGACACACACACGTCTGTATATACAGTATATCAATTACATATATATCAATTTCATTAGTTCGTTCATTCTATTTGAAGCTTCGGATGTTTTTTTTTTTGTTTTGGTTTGGTTAGATTAGTTCTGAACTCGCTTCCGTGAAACTATCGCTAAAACAATGTACTGAGCCCTCCTGAGGATATAAAGCTTTATTATTGTATTTGAATAAATAATCAGATCTACCACAGCAGGTAATAAACTATGGTGTGTCATAACCGAAGCAAACACCACGATTGTGCCTCGTTTCGTTCGACGGGAACGTGGTTCACTTGGCCGCGGTGTATTATAAACCTGTGGAATGTTTCACTGTTTATGCTCACATAAGAGGAAAATAAAGTGAGTGAAATGTGGAAATGATGTGTGGCAACTCAATGAGGACTAAACCAAAGATTTCGGTAACTCCACTGAGTGTAACATCTGCATAGTGACACTGAACATCTTCACTTTTCCGTTTACCTCTGAAAAAAAAGCTGTATTTTGTTTGTTTATATTTAGAGTTTTTATAACAGTAGAACAAGTACCCGCGCGCACGCACACACATAGACACACACACACACACACAAACACACACAGACACACACACTCCCCTGAGCCCTCGGGAAACATCCAATCACCGTCGGTATACAAATGAGTCAAGACGTAGCCTAACGTGGAGTCGTGTCGGATTTCAGCGGTCACGGAGTGGGAAGACTTTGAAGAAGCTGCAGTGACAGTAAACAGCTGAACAACTTCACTTTTCCGTTTACCTCTGAGGAAAAAAAGCTGTATTTTGTTTGTTTATATTTAGAATTTTTATAGTAGTATAAGAGAAAGTTACAGTTTGGTCTGTGTACTGTAGTTCGCACCCTTGTAGAGAATAAATAAATGAATAACACCTTCATATCCCCTCTCAAGAGTGTCATAGTCCATTGTTAGTTTTAATGATCTGGCTGAAACTAATTATCACTACATAAGTACCCTAACACCATTGATCATGAGTCTCAGCTGAACCTAATTCTATACTTGTAACAGAAAATGTAGATGCAGATTCCAAATGTGTATTTATATAATAGATAGATAGATAGATAGATAGATAGATAGATAGATAGATAGATAGATAGATAGATAGATAGATAGATAGATGTGTGTGTGTGTGTAGGCTCTACGCAGGGGCAAGAGAGGGCAGCACACCCTTAAATGTCTGCACATGTTAATATATTCCTAAAATGTATATATTACAAGTTGATAAACTGATCTGCGGTAGCGGAAAAATCCGCTGAAAATAGGACAGGCTGCAGCGCACACGCACACACACACACATACACACACACGCGCACGCGCGCGCACACACACACACACACACACACACACAGCTCCCTTGAGCCCTGCGTCTGTCGGATTTCAGTGGTCACGGGGTGGAAAGACTTTGAAGCAGTTTATATATGAATCTAAACTTGAACTTATCAGCATTGTAAATATATAATACTTTTCAAATAAAATCGCTATTACTTTGACCCTGAAGTTTAGTTTAGCACACACAAAAAACAGAAAAGTCATTTCTGGTAAATCAACGGAATGTGTAGTTTATTTACAGTAATTCATTAAAAATGAATATACATTGTACAGTACACGGTAAACACGGGAAAGATTACAAAATGAAAAAACAAACAGTATCTACTTTATAAACAGCTTAGTATGTGCGTCGAGATGCTGAAATCCCTTGCATGTTTTTGCTTCCAAGTGGAGAGATATTTGACCGATAGCCTAGAACAAAAGATCTATAGGTGTGATCACAACCCCCTCCGACCGACCGTGCCATCAATCACTGACCACCTCAGAAGTTCCCTCCAATGTATGGCTGCAATACTTGTTTTGCAAGTATTTTTAACACCATTCAAAGGCTTACAAGTTCCATTCAACATATAATGATGTCTCCACATGTTAATATATTCCTAAAATTTATATATTACAAGTTGATAAACTGATCTGCGGTAGCGGAAAAATCCACTGAAAAAAGACAGGCTACAGCGCACGCGCACACACACACAGACACACACAGACACACCTCCCTTGAGCCCTCGGTAAACATCCAAGCACTGAGGCACGCAAATCCCCTGACCACAATAAGGTGGCAATCCCTCAGGGGGGAAGATGAAAAATACAAATTAAATAAATAAATTAACTAATTCTCAAAACCGTTTAACCTAAAGAAAAACTTAACACACTATAACTAGAATATTTACAAAACTGAAAGGTTGTCTTATGTATAATAAAAAAACCTCATAACTCAAAAAGATCATATTATGTTTTTATATATATTTTTTTAGATTTTTTTTTATAGTAACTGAACAGCTCTCTTCTCTCCAATCCACTCCTAAACCACAGTCTCTTATTTCTCTGTGCGTGCTCTGGAGCCTGTGAATGAATAGACGCAGCGGAGGTTTTGTAAACTGTAGAGATACAATAATTTTACTGCTGGAAAATCAGCATTTTATCTAATTTGAAATATAAACCTAATATTATCTGTTACTTAATATATTTTCTTTAAAAACAGTGTTTTTTTATATCATAAATATAATAATCCATAATTATGTGGGTATCCATATTAGATGGCTTTTAGTGAAATTAAACTGTAACTTACTTTAAAACTAAACATGGTCCCTAAAACGGAGCTCTGGACACAGAGCTACAGACCCCACTGTAACCCCCTTACCCAGTTAGCTAGCAGTTAATGACCACCACTACTTGTGCAGTTCATAAAAGGACAGGTAATGTTTGTCGCGCTGTTGCACAAACAGCACGCTCATTTATTTAAGAGAGAGTTTATGAGAGTTTATGAGTGTGCTGCTTTGATGTGCTGGGTATGGCGGCGCGTCGACGGCTGATCAGTGTAAAGTAGCGTACTTTACACACACTGATCAGCAGTTGACACCCCGCCATACCCAGCAGATCAAAGGGGCAGTTATCGGCTATGACACGTTGAAGGAGAACTTAATAGTTCTCAAAAATAGTGTAAATGTCTGCAACAATCACTAACCATTAAAATGTTTTTTTTTGTAATTAAACACAAAATATTAATTATATTTCCATATATACACACACACACACACACACACACACACACACAAGGGCGTAGGTTTGCTACCTATGACTCCAACTAATACCCCATCCCCCAATCCCCTTTTCCACCCACCAACCCCCAACCCCCTGCCCCATCCACCTACCAACCTCCCACCCCAACTATGTCCACTGAATACATGTTTTTCTTAATATGGTGCGAAATCACTTTACATTAATACTAGCAATGCTTCGATTGATATTAATCCACTCGAAATGCAATTCATTAAGTTAAATTAAGGAATAGTGTAAAGTTAAAGGAATGTTTCATAACTGACAAAAAGATAGTCTTTAATAAAATAAAAACTATTCTTTATTGAGCCCTAGTGCAAATGAAACATCTCAATCATCTGTATATATATAAAAGTAGATTACATCTAAACATGAACTACTAGGTACAGTACCACACAACAGCTCAATGCCTATTGCTCCTATATGAAGGAGACAAAAACATGCCTTCGCCTCTCGTTAACAAAAATAAACTGCTAGCATATTTGTTTGACATCAATATTGTCCAGGCTGTTCTTTTTTTCTTCTGATAAACACTAAAGATGATATTTTGTAGCATGCTGAAAACCTGTAATCATTGATTTACATAGTATTTGTTTTTCCTGCTACGGAAGTCAATGTTTTCAGCTTTTTTCCCCAATATCTTATTTTGAATTCAACAAAATAAAGAAAATCATTAAAGTTTGGAACCACCAAGGAGTAAATAGTGAGTAAAGTTTTTTTGGGGGTGAACAATGGCTTTGACCCTAACTCTTCCCCTCTGACTGCACTAGGACCGGACAGCATTGCCACCTGATGAAATAGCGTGACAAAAAAGTGAAATGTCAGTTCAAAACTTTTCCCAAAAACACTAATGAATCACTTACATCCTCAGCCTATCACTCCTCATAATGCTAAATATTAGTATAATCAACATGTATAATACACGCACACATATTATACTGTATGTTATATACTGTATAATCAACATTCAGATTGACCTCCTGTGACCTCGCCTCTTCACCTGAACTACAACATGGCTGATCTGCTTCTGTCCCCTAATTGAAAAACATTGAGGGATTCCTTATGAGCATGGACAGAGAATGCCTCAGCCTATTATTGGTAACAATGTTAAATCTCAGGACAACTACAGTGGCTTGCAAAAGTATTCGCCCCCCCCCCCCCCCGTGAACTTTTTCCACATTTTGTCACATTACAGCCACAAACATGAATCAATTTTATTGGAATTCCACGTGAAAGACCAATACAAAGTGGTGTACACGCGAGAAGTGGAACGAAAATCATACATGATTTCAAACATTTTTTTTTTACAAATAAATACCTGAAAAGTGGGGTGTGTGTAATTATTCAGCCCCCTTTGGTCTGAGTGCAGTCAGTTGGCCATAGACATTGCCTGATGAGTGCTAATGACTAGAGAGCACCTGTGTGTAATCTACACTCTCTCCATCGCTGTCTGATATACAGCACAGGTGTTTAGGTTCTGTCACCTGACAAAACAGGATAAACACATGCCATTTAAACAGCAATCATTTTATTTCACTTTTTCTGAGTCTTAGTGTGCAAACCTCAAATCAAATCATTAATGTTCGCCAAGTAAGTGAATGCATTTTAAAAACTATTTGTGTGAAGTGGATTGTCTATTGGTGTCAACAAAATTCTAGCCATATGGCAATATTAGTATATTAGTTTATCAATTTCTTTCACAATACTGATTTCTGACAAACAGTCACTAGATTAGGAGACTGACAGGGATCATATTTATACTTTTACATTTAGCTGTTTAATCTGCTGTTAGTTTTAAGTCCGTATTCACAGACTATAACCTGGCCTGCTGTAATGAATGTGAGTCCACTGCATTTGGCGCTGCTCGTGTCTGAACGCAGCCAATAGTCTATCACATGATGGCAGGGAAAGGCACAGCCAATCAAAATGTTCATATTTGTTTTGGGGGCGGGAGGACTCAAGGAGAGAACGTGATTTATCCCTTTCTGCGTGTCTAGGTTAATGTTGACAGAACGATTTAAAAAAAAGTGGATTAAATTATTGGTGGGGACATTTCAATGGTCAGAGGATATTGGTGGGGACACATCCCCTCCGTCCACCTTAAATCTACGCCCCTGTATATATATAATTTAAAACTATTTATTCATTTGTCTTTTATTTACTTACTTACTAGCGAATGCTTTTTTAGGGCTCTAAAAACTACGGCAGTATGAGTGACAATGGAATAGGACGTGTGAGTTGCACCGGTCACACACACACACACACAATAAATAAATATATATATATATATATATATATATATATATATATATATATATATATATATATATATATATAATTAAATTCTTAAAACATCGTGTTCACCCATGCACTGAAAAAAAGAACTTGTAAGATTTACTTGATAAAATCCTCATAACAATTTGGACACAGATTTTAAGTAAATTTTATTGCTCCAATATTAAGGCTGAATCCCAACCCTTCCCCCTACCCTTCCATTTGACGCGTTCACGTGCAGGGGTAGTGGTGTCTCATTTCTCTTTTGGTTGGAGGTGTAGGGGGAGGGGGGAAGGGCCAGATAGCCCTCCAAACGAAGATTTTTCAGGACCTCACTTCAAACGAAGGGCTAAGCGAAGTTTTCAACATGGCTCCTCACTCGAGCAAACAGACCCATAAATGTTAAGTCATTTTTGCCATTAATAAAGATTTTTATGACAAGTTTTCATTGTATGTATATTACCTTTAGTCTTGTGTCTGTGTTTATGGTGATGTTCTGTAAAGAAACGTTTGCAAAAAAAATCGCTAAAGTTTGCTAGCGGATAGCACATATTGCACAATATTACAAATATATATTTTTATGTCACATACACTTTACTGCATGCTACAAACAAATATGAAAGTTCAGTAGCACGGCATTTTGCCGAGCATTTGATAACGCATTGTTTGTTTTGCTTACGGCCATACAATATTGTTTTGCTTACACTATTCTTACTTATTGCAACGTGACCACAGTTTTGTAATTTATATTCTGTATATGGACGGCTGAGGAAACCCGAAGACTCATCCGTGTTCGTGGTGAAAATGAGCAACTTTTTTAAAAATCGAAATACGGCGCAAAAAACCTTTGGGAGTGAGTAATCTCTCTTAATGGAATGTGTGGTAAACATCGGCGCATGTCCTCTGACGTAACATGGACACACAGGAATGTAAATGAACACTGCATTTATGACCCAAAAAATAAACGCTTTGAGATGATTTATTTGCCGTATGGTGTGTTTATTTGAATATGTTCAGTAAATTGAATTACACTCAAAGTGTCAGCGAAACCGGTTTGCAAATAATTTGTGTGTGTGTTAGGTGATGTGAGAGTGGGTTTTTCAAACTTGCAGTAAAACATTTTTGGGGGCAGTTTTTGATTCCCCCTTATCTAAGTACTGTAAAAACTTATATAGTCTTGGGTTAAAAAGTCTGCATTTCAACATGCATCCCCCACCTCCAAAGACTAAGCTCCTGTTGGTATAGCTCTTAAGGTCACTGTGGCACGCAAACCCCCTGACCACAATAAGGTGGCAATCCCTCGGGGGGGAGGTGAAAAATACAAATTAAATAAAATAAATTATCCTTAATCCAGATTTTATCAATCAACGACATAATATTTATCTTAGCTGGATGGTCTAATTCTCAAAACCGTTTAACCTAAAGAAAAACATAACACACTATAACTAGAATATTTACAAAACTGAAAGGTTTTCTTATGAATAATTAAAAAAACATTATAACTCAAAAAGATCATATTATGTTTATATATATATTTTATAGTAACTGAACAGCTCTCTTCTCTCCAATCCACTCATACACCACAGTCTCCTATTTCTCTGTGCGCGCGCTGCAGCCTGTGAATGAATACACGCATCGGAGGTTTTACATATTTAAAACGTAAAAAGGTGTCTCCATCATAAATAGCCCTGAATTAACTATATATATATATATATATATATATATATATATATATATATATATATATATACAGTGGTGTGAAAAACTATTTGCCCCCCTCCTGATTTCTTATTCTTTTGCATGTTTGTCACACAAAATGTTTCTGATCATCAAACACATTTAACTATTAGTCAAAGATAAAACAAGTAAACACAAAATGCAGTTTTTAAATGAGGGGTTTTATTATTTAGGGAGAAAAAAAATCCAAACCTACATGGCCCTGTGTGAAAAAGTAATTGCCCCCTGAACCTAATAACTGGTTGGGCCACCCTTAGCAGTAATAACTGCAATCAAGCGTTTGCGATAACTTGCAACGAGTCTTTTACAGCGCGCTGGAGGAATTTTGGCCCACTCATCTTTGCAGAATTGTTGTAATTCAGCTTTATTTGAGGGTTTTCTAGCATGAACCGCCTTTTTAAGGTCATGCCACAACATCTCAATAGGATTCAGGTCAGGACTTTGACTAGGCCACTCCAAAGTCTTCATTTTGTTTTTCTTCAGCCATTCAGAGGTGGATTTGCTGGTGTGTTTTGGGTCATTGTCCTGCTGCAGCACCCAAGATCGCTTCAGCTTGAGTTGACGAACAGATGGCCGGACATTGTCCTTCAGGATTTTTTGGTAGACAGTAGAATTCATGGTTCCATCTATCACAGCAAGCCTTCCAGGTCCTGAAGCAGCAAAACAACCCCAGACCATCACACTACCACCACCATATTTTACTGTTGGTATGATGTTCTTTTTCTGAAATGCTGTGTTACTTTTATGCCAGATGTAACGGGACACACACCTTCCAAAAAGTTAGACTTTGGTCTCGTCGGTCCACAAGGTATTTTCCCAAAAGTCTTGGCAATCATTGAGATGTTTTTTAGCAAAATTGAGACGAGCCTTAATGTTCTTTTTGCTTAAAAGTTGTTTGTGCCTTGGAAATCTGCGATGCAGGCCGTTTTTGCCCAGTCTCTTTCTTATGGTGGAGTCGTGAACACTGACCTTAATTGAGGCAAGTGAGGCCTGCAGTTCTTTAGATGTTGTCCTGGGGTCTTTTGTGGCCTCTCGGATGAGTCGTCTCTGCGCTCTTGGGGTAATTTTGGTCGACCGGCCACTCCTGGGAAGGTTCACCACTGTTACATGTTTTTGCCATTTGTGGATAATGGCTCTCACTGTGGTTCGCTGGAGTCCCAAAGCTTTAGAAATGTCTTTATAACCTTTACCAGAATGATAGATCTCAATTACTTTTGTTCTCATTTGTTCCTGAATTTCTTTGGATCTTGGCATGATGTCTAGCTTTTGAGGTGGGTTTGGTCTACTTCTCTGTGTCAGGTAGCTCCTATTTAAGTGATTTCTTGATTGAAACAGGTGTGGCAGTAATCAGGCCTGGGGGTGACTACAGAAATTGAACTCAGGTGTGATAAACCACAGTTAAGTTATTTTTTAACAAGGGGGGCAATCACTTTTTCACACAGGGCCATGTAGATTTGGAGTTTTTTTTCTCCCTTAATAACGTAAACGTTCATTTAAAAACTGCATTTTGTGTTCAATTATGTTATCTTTGACTAATAGTTAACGGTTTTTGATGAGCAGAAACATTTAAGTGTGACAAACATGCAAAAGAATAAGAAATCAGGAAGGGGGCAAATAGTTTTTCACACCACTGTATATATATATATATATATATATATATATATATAGAGAGAGAGAGAGAGAGAGAGGAGAAAGGTGTTTTGCTGGCGAAAAACATTTTAGGCAGAGACGCCTGCTCGTTTGTTTTAAATCTAAAGTTAATGCATTGTTGTATCAGCAGGAACCTTGATTTTATGAAATTACTATCATTTTGTTTTGTGAGATTTTCCCTTACTTGGTTTTATCAATTTATATTACTCCCTATAATAATGTAAACATTGCTAATTTATGTTTTGGAAAGAAACTTAAGTAATTATTTCATCTATATCTTTCATAAATCACACAACTAAAATATAATTAAACAGTTTATTCACCAACATTACCAAATATTTGTGACATTCACAGTCTAGATCCAAGTTGTCTTTTTAATAAAAGTGCATTCAGCTAAATTTTGCATCCATAGAAAAAAACTGCACGGCACCAGGGCCTGAAATACTTGTTTTAAACAAAATTGTGTAAAATAATAAATAAATAAAATACAGCATTCATTTAGAAATAAAATGCAGCAGAAAATACTTTAAACAAACTGTAGAATAAACGTTAAAACGTAATAGCCCTCTGAAGCAGTGAAGTTGCAACTTTCAAATCAGCACTCTGGACTAGTGCACTTAAAAGTATGCCATTGAAACCTTAATGTATGAAAACATTTTAAGCTGAACATGTAAACACAACATGTAAACACTTGTAGTCAAGCCAAATCAAATGTTTTAAGATGATAACTTCATCTTTAAAGCTTGCACTTTTGGTGATAGCTTAATCCCATCAAGTTCTAGAAGAACTTTCTGAAAATAGCCTCTCCTTCAAGGATTATGGATACACCAACCGGTTCTTCCCCTTCAACAGCACGGACGACAAGGATTTTAAGAAGGTGTCACTTCGTCTGTCCCCCTGCATAAAATTTACAAGAAAATAAATCATTTATTTTGAGAAACAAAAAAAAATCTGAATTGCTTCAACCTGTGCTGACTTCATTGAGAAAAAAATAATAATAAAAATAAATGATAATAAAAAAATGACCATCACTTCATATACTTCATATTGTTAAACTTGGGTTAAATTGCTTTAGCACTAATCTTGCATCAGTAAAACATGGCATGAGATGGCTTTACAGTGTCAGGAAATCCTATGATGAATGCTGAGTTTGTATTTAAAGGGTTAGTCCAAACATGAAAATTCGTTCACTAATTACTCATATTTATATATTCATTTGCATTTATATGCTTCTGTCCAATACAACAAACACTATATTCAAGGTATTAATAAATTGTATAATTAATAAGAAAACAATGCTTTACCAGGCAATCATCAAAGAGATCCTCTTCAGATTCACGTCTCATCTTTACGCTTTGTTTCTGTGAAAATATTTACATTGTATCATTACATAATCTTTTATTCGTACAACTACATTTAGGCCTTTATCCAAAGCAAATTACAAAAGAGGAAGGCATCAAGCATGTCAAGCAGTGCTACTAACACAAAGTTTCTGACACCGTTAGAAAATACAAGATAGAACAGTGAGGGATTAAGGAAAAAGTGAGAAGCAAGAATCATGTGTGCAAAGATTAAGCATGCAGGGTCACAGGATGACTCGACTTATTTTTATTGTCTGCAATGCGATTTAGACAAATTAGAACTGCGGTAAAGCCAGCCGCGGTTCAGAAAAACACGGTCAAGCCAGCCGCGATTAATTTTAGTGTGCGCACATATTACAGTGATTACGGTAGTTTCAGGACCGACACAGAGACAACGCGCTTTCAGAGCGCTTTTCATTTAGACGCCCAGGACTGAGAGATAATACAACATGCTCGTCAATTTTTACTTGCTTATTTATTTGCATTTCTGCTTTAATATCCGTGTTATTTATTGGTGACTTTGACGGTTGTCTGTTACAATATTTTTCTTAAATATTCACCATTCAAATAATTGTTTTATGTAGATAAGTTACAGCAGAATTCGTAGAAAACAGACAAAATAATGTATTTAGTCTTTCTAAATACCAGAATTGATTTTTATTTTGTTTTACTGTTCAAAAGTAGCAGTTATTCTTCAATGAATGTTTTCTATAATGAGGATTAACGTCTGCTTTGGAAGAGAGGTCAAATAAACAAATGTTCACAATGGGGAAAAAAAGTTAAATAAAATGCCTTTATTTCACTTCAGAGACCTATGAAAAAATAAATTCTAGTAAGTATAAAAACGCCATGGTCAGTTTTTATCCCATATAATGTACACACATTATATGAAAAAAAAAAAAAAAAGTAGAAAAAAACAATGATCAGTTCTTATTCAGGACATCCCATACTATATACACACCAAATATGAAACTATTTTACTGCAGCATTTTTGAGATATTGGACATTATTACACTTTAAAGGGGTATAAAGACCCCATTTCTAATAAGAAGAAAAAAACAATGATCAGTTCTTATTCAGGACGTCCCATACTATATACACACCACATATGAAACTATTTTACTGCAGCATTTTTCAGATATGGGGCATTATTACATTTTAAAGGGGTATAAAGACCCCATTTCTAATAAGTAGAAAAAAACAATGATCAGTTCTTATTCAGGACGTCCCATACTATATACACACCACATATGAAACTATTTTACTGCAGCATTTTTCAGATATGGGGCATTCTCTCTGTGTTGTTCATGAAACTACCGTAATCACTGTAATATGCGCGCGCACTAAAATCAATCGCGGCTGGCTTGACTGTGTTTTTCTGAACCGCGGCTGGCTTTACCGCAGTAAATTAGAGCTGCTGTCAATACTGTATGAACATATGTACAGGTTCTTTACTCGTAACTCATTAATAAAGTTCGGCTTCAGAAAAAAAAACGTTTATTGCTAGTGCTCTTTTACCATTTAATGCTTTAACACACACGACTCAGTTTGTTCAGAAATGGCATCTAACTGGCGAGCCTTTGTCTGAACACGCCGTTTTCACTCGGGGTGGGGGTAAGAAACACACATCTCGGTGTATTAATCCGCGCGCTCGGTTCGTTATTATTTTATTTATTTATTTATTCATTTATTTACCACAGGACCCATGGGGGCTCCGTAGGTTCAGGTTTTTACACGAAAACGGTGTTTTGTGAATCTCCACACTATTAAAAACTGAAATTGCTAATTGTACATCCTGAGATTAAGATGAACATTAATTGGGAGTCATGAAAGCGAGAATCACATCCAAAAAAGAAAGCTAAACTTACCTCGAACACGACAAACTCCAGCTGCAGCCACGCCGTGTTGTAACCTCCGTGATGATTCCCAACCGATTGATACACAGCGCGGGCACAGCGACTCCAAACACGCAGTCGCAGTTTAATTTGCACACATTTTCGGCTTCAGTAGACACACAATACTTCAGACTGAAACACGACTGCCCCCTACAGGTAATGAAGGGCATGTTCACAGCTTCCCGCACACAGCCGCGTAAAGCCGCGGCAAGTCACGGGATCCCTTTTCTCGAAACGCAGGTTTTTAATGGCGACATCTGTAGCACTACAGTTAACAGTTTAGCGTTCATTCATCACTTCACCATCTTCGTAACCCTGCAAACATTCTACAGAGAAAGCTAAAAAGCTCAGATATCTTAGCTGTTTCTTTCATACACAGGTGGGGTTGTTTGGCTAGCAGCTATTCTCAGCTAAATTATCATCCAGTACCTCAGACCAGCCGGAAAGTTTGTGTGTAACCTTAACACTGTAACAATAATAAATGTTACATATAGTAATATTTTTTCAGTCATATGTGAATTAGGTGAGTGAACATGTGTATACAGACCTTGTATTTAACGGCATTTCCCCTTAAATGAACCGTCAGCAGCTGGGTTACAGAAAAACTACCCAACTCTCTGAAAATAACCCACAAAAATGACCCAACAGCGGCAACCCAGCGTTTGGGTAGAAAAAACAACCCAGCATTTTTTAGAGTGTATGACGGTGAACTGATATGTTTAGATGCTGTCTTCCCCACTCTCATTGATCACACTCAGGTTTGTTGATGGTGAGGTGATTGTTTGCTTTACATCTCAGTTCCCCCTCATGTTTGTGTTTCCTTCTGGCTCCTCCCTTTTAGTTATGCTGTTACAGTATAGTTAGACCTGCCGGAGTCTCTGCTTGTACTCTACACTAAATATACATTCACATTATACATTATGTGACTGTGACAGACCTAACTGTTATCTCTACTCTCCTGTTCTCTCTCCCCCTCTCTCTCTTTCCCTCTCTCTGTCGAGCTACACATGTCACTCCTGAGCTGCCAGTGATCCAGACTCCCTCTGCCCTCCGGACCTGCCTGACTGACCCTGGTGCCCCGCTTCTGGTTAGAGATCTCGTCACATGGAAGACGGTCCTGGCCTCGACTGTTGTTGGCAACTGTTTCTCTGAGGACTTTACAGTTCGATTTTTCAGGACTGGCACTTCCTAAAAGTCTACCTGAGTTTTCAATAACCACCTGTACTCAATATTAACATCAATTAACATCAACTGTTATGCTGAACTGGCTGCTACCTACAGTAACACACACAGTATGAATGCAGATCATTTCCTGCTATCCATTTTCACCCAGATGAGGATGGGTTCCCTGTTGAGTCCGGTTCCTCTCAAGGTTTCTTCCTATTACCATCTCAGGGAGTTTTTCCTTGCCACTGTCGCCCGCGGCTTGCTCACCAGGGACTATCTGACCATTTTGATTCATACACATTCACATTCCATACAAACTTAAATAATTCTTTTGATTGTGTAAATCTGCTTTGCGACAATGACAATTGTTAAAAGTGCTATACAAATAACATTGAATTGAAATTGAAGTCTGGATGCGCTCCTCTAATGCTGATATCTTCTCCATCAGAATGCTAACTAACACATAACTTTCACAAATAAAGTTATCACTAACGACAGAGGAAGAATGTCTAAACATCCTGCACTCTACACACTGAACAAGCTGAATATTATCCATTGTATCGTACCTGAGTTGAAGTTTAGTTGTTCTGAGCTGAATTCCGTTTGTTGTTCTTAGACGAAGAAACTCGCGCCTTTTCCAAAAAGCGCAAAAAACAGAAAAAAGGCAAAGTCCAATAGTATGTAAATGTAACAAAAACTAGTTGCTATTAATATTATTATTGTATAAATGGAAAAGCTATATAATTTAATCGCTGATACAAACACAAAACTTTCACGGCAACGATACAAAAAGAGGAGAAAGAACAAACCCAGATCCTGCACTCTTCAGTAAAAGTCTGAGGACTTACCGTACTGTACATAAGAACGGTAAGGAGTTAATGCGGCTCTGTGTAGGCCTGGCCCTGTGCATGATTAACAGTAGAATCTGAGGAGACTCTTTAGGACGGTTCACTAATTGCATAAGTGCCTTCTCTATCAGACCACAGCAACCTTTATCAGACTAATCAACCTGGGACTCCATGTGAGGGAAGCAAAATCACATCCACCTGCAACTTGGCATCCTGTGGTATCTGGGAGGTTGATAGGTGTCTCCACTGAGGATCGAGGATCGACCGTGCCAGACACTTTATACTGACCTACGGTCCAAGCAAAATATTAAATACATATATATTTTTATATATATATATATATATATATATATATATATATATAAATATATAAGTGCATCATCTCCTCTATCCAGTCACCAGACATCATAGTCGACTTCTCCAACTTGTTGTGTGATCTGAGGCTTGATGGATGGTTGCTAGTATAGTCACTGACACATGGTGAATTTTTATTTGAGCAGGGAGGCCTGGACTGTTTCATGGAACCGGCTACCTTCAGCTTCACTCCGCCTTCTCTCCATTCACAGCTGATTAATTGTTCAGCTGCAGACTCCTGTTAGGTTTTGCTGTTGTTTTTTATTTGTCATTTATGTTTGTGTATAAAAGATATGTGTATTCCATGAAAATATATGTTTTTCAATCTACTCAAATTACACAGCAGTTAGGATTTGTTTGAATATTTACTGCAGTAATCTTTTAACCCTAACTACTGTGGGAAGTTGTGTCCAGGGGTTGTGGAAATACTGTGTTCAGAAGAGTCAAATTATTGTCCTGCATCAAGCAAAGACAACAACTAAGGAGATAAAGCTGAAATGTTCTAGTGAGCATAAAGATTGGACGTTGGAGCAATGAAAAAGATCATGTGACCTGATGAGTCCAGATTGAGCCTATTTCAATGGGGCAATCAGGCAATGGGAAAAATGTTGCTGACGCTAAACCACATACAGTAAGTGTGTGTGAGAGAGAGAGATTTTGCAGCACACTGATTCTAAACTCTTTATTCATTTTTAACATCAGCTTATGCACTATAATTTATATTATTCACTTTACATACCCAACACCCCTCATACCCCCATCCCCCCCCCCCCCCCCGCAGCAGCTCCTCCCACCCTCCTCACCCCAACCACCCATTCGCGCCCACCCTGGCAAAAAAATAAACCCTTTTGGTCCATAAGTGCACCCTCCATAGGCAGCCTGGTTTACAAAGGAGTATGCTAACTGCTCTAACACATTCAACCACGGTGTGTGTGTGTGTGTGTTTGTGTGTGTGTGTGTGAGAGAGAGAGAGAGAGAGAGAGAGAGAGATACAGATGGATATCAATGAAGAGTCGGAACGCTAACCCAACGTTCCAATATTGTCTCCACTGTGCCCATGTCCACTTCCCCAAACAGCATAGTGTTTGTGATTTGGCCGTTATTCCATTCTGCAGGTTAAAGTCGTGAAAGCCTGTTGCTAGGCAACTGAAACAGGAGACCATGCTGTTGCTGTAAACGAGTCTAATATGAGTTAGGTAGCTACAAACCGGATTCCAAAAAAGTTGGGACACTAAACAAATTGTGAATAAAAACGGAATGCAATGATGTGGAGATGGCAAATGTCAATATTTTATTCAGAATAGAACATAAATCACGGAACAAAAGTTTAAACTGAGAAAATGTATCATTTTAATGGAAAAATATGGTGAATCAAAATGTCATGGTGTCAACAAATCCCAAAAAAGTTGGGACAAGGCCATTTTCACCACTGTGTGGCATCTCCCCTTCTTCTTACAACACTCAACAGACGTCTGGGGACCGAGGAGACCAGTTTCTCAAGTTTAGAAATAGGAATGCTCTCCCATTCTTGTCTAATACAGGCCTCTAACTGTTCAATCGTCTTGGGCCTTCCTCTTTATGATGCGCCAAATGTTCTCTATAGGGGAAAGATCTGGAGTGCAGACTGGCCATTTCAGTACCCGGATCCTTCTCCTACGCAGCCATGATGTTGTGATTGATGCAGAATGTGGTCTGGCATTATCTTGTTGAAAAATGCAGGGTCGTCCCTCAAAGAGATGACTAGATGTTGTTCTAGAACCTGAATATATTTTTCTGCATTGATGGTGCCTTTCCAGACATGCAAGCTGCCCATGCCACACGCACTCATGCAACCCCATACTATCAGAGATGCAGGCTTCTGAACTGAGCGTTGATAACAACTTGGGTTGTCCTTGTCCTCTTTGGTCCGGATGACATGGCGTCCCACATTTCCAACAAGAACTTCGAATCGTGACTCGTCTGACCACAGAACAGTCTTCCATTTTGCCACACTCCATTTTAAATGATCCCTGGCCCAATGAAAACGCCTGTGTTTGTGGATCTTGCTTAGAAATGGCTTCTTCTTTGCACTGTAGAGTTTCAGCTGGCAACGGCGGATGGCACGGTGGATTGTGTTCACTGACAATGGTTTCTGGAAGTATTCCTGAGCCCATTCTGTGATTTCCTTTACAGTAGCATTCCTGTTTGTGGTGCAGTGTCGTTTAGGGGCCCGGAGATCACGGGCATCCAGTATGGTTTTACACCCTTGACCCTTACACACAGAGATTGTTCCAGATTCTCTGAATCTTCAGATGATATTATGCACAGTTGATGATGATAACTGCAAAGTCTTTGCAATTTTTCGCTGGGTAACACCTTTCTGATATTGCTCCACTATCTTTCTGCGCAACATTGTGGGAATTGGTGATCCACTACCCATCTTTGCTTCTGAGAGACACTGCCACTCTGAGAAGCTCTTTTTATACCCAATCATGTTGCCAATTAACCTAATTACTGTTAATTGGTCTTCCAGCTCTTCGTTATGCTCAAATTTACTTTTTCCAGCCTCTTATTGCTACTTGTCCCAACTTTTTTGGGATATGTTGGCACCGTGAAATTTGGAATCAACATATTTTTCCTTTAAAATGATACATTTTCTCGGATTAAACTTTTGATCTGTCATCTATGTTCTATTCTGAATAAAATATTGACATTTGCCATCTCCACATCATTGCATTCAATTTTTATTCACAATTTGTTTAGTGTCCCAACTTTTTTGGAATCCGGTTTGTAGAATGTGCAAGCTAAAGTTAAACGTTTCATAGAGACAGTGAAGCAGACTGTGTGGACATGAGACAGAACTGTCCACAACATTAACATATCCCTCAGTGCTGCTAAATAAAAACACAAAATAATAGACTAGAGTTCACAGAGTATCACAACTAACACGAGTATTGTTTCACCACGGTGTGAAAGATCCACATTGTGTCAGAGTTTAGTGACAAATCAGAAAGAGAGAGAGAGAGAGAGAGAATATCACAATAGTAAGGGCTGAGTGCACTGATAACGTTCACTGGTCTGTAAAAATATCAGTAAGTAAAGATGGGAGTCTGAATTTAAACAGCAAAGAAAGTACAGCATTTAAACAATTATATTAATATTTACAGCAAAGAAAGTGATAATTATACTGATAACTACAAACAAAAGCAGCAAGCGTAGCTGCTCCGTCTTTGATTTACACTTATGAACTGCATTAAACATGAAACAGTTCCCTCTCATCTGGTAAAGTCCAGTGTAAGCACCAAGTATGGAGAGATCATGTTTTGCTCATGTCCGGTCTGATCACTGCTTTATACATTTCACTCAGGGGAATGGAACCTCCATTTATTCTATGTTGATATATATTCTTTTTTATATACCTTTTCTTTTTATTCCCATATTTATTTTTTACTATTTTTATTCTATTTTTATGCTTAATTTCTACTTTTTTAGCCGCATTCATTAGGGGGACAGCAAAGGAAGAATTTCATTGCACAGGGGGGGAACATGTTTCTTTACTGTGCATATGACAGTAAAACTTGAAACATTGAAACATTAAGAAGACTTCCCCAAGGGGAGTGGACTAGGGGAAGTGGTCCAGTATTAGAACAGGGCTTCGGTGTGTTTTACAGATCGACAGAGAAGCTGTTATATTTACAGAGCTGTGTGGAACTACATCACTGCACAACAAAAACACAGTAATCATCATAGTAGTGTGTGTGAGTGTGTGTGTGTGTGCATACATGAACACTACAGCTGCACTGTCTCAAACTAACACTGAACACCTGAGACAAGACACCATGAGTGGATTGCTTCTATTTTGCCTATTCATATTCATTATTATCTGTATTAATATTTATATTACACTTTGGTGAATAAAAGGTGACTGAAGGGGCAGAGCTGAAAAGTAATGACATCACACTTTCAGCGTTGCAGTGTGGAATGTGTAAGCTGCAGTTCAGTACATTACAAATGTTTTTGAATGTAATCTTTAATAAATAAAATGGAATAAGATCTAGTTCCTGATAAATGACTCACTGGTTTCCAAATCAACTTTCCACGTTTCCATTCTCCACCAAGTGCTGATTGTCTTTGATGAGATTTTTGGATAAAACGTCCACTTTACGAACAGTGAAAAAATGCCATGTGCCTTTTTCCAGCTCTACTCCCTCACCTGCTGCTTACAGTCACTAACACATCATGACCTATTAACTATCACCTGGCTTGATGACCTATGATCTTTTACATGTTAGCAGGAAGCTTGTGTCTTGCTGCATCAGACTCCCTCTGTGATGTCTCTGTGGCTGTGTCTGATTTCCCCAATTTTGAGGGTGTGAAGAGGGCAGTGCTTGAAGCCTCTAAAACCGGAGCTGCTGTGGATTTGTCGGGTGCTGGTGATGCTGAAGATGGGATTGGGGAAGGTGTAGGAGACTGTGGTGAGGATGGGCAGAGAGTGGAAGAAGGCTGTGGTGTTTGGAGAGTGGATGGAGGTTGAGAGGGTGGAACTGGTGCGGGAGTTTGGGATGCTTTGGGGATTTGAGCCACTGAAACTGAGGCTTTTTGTGATAAATGTGGAAGCGATGGAGCTGGTGATTGGGTTTGATTTTGGATTTGGATGGGAACTGGGCTTGTAATTTTAGATGGACATTGGAATGAAGTCTCAGTAGAACTCTGAGTTTGGTCTGTGGTTGAAGTTTTGATAGAACACTGAGTTTCCTCTGAGGATGGAGTTTGAAGGGAACTCAGGGTTTGAGCCATGGTGGGGGCAGCAGTTTGGGCTTGCATTAGCATTTGGGCTGGGCTTTGAGTGAGTGGAGACCTGGATGTATTTTCTTGAGCTGACATTTGCGTGGTGTTGGTTGGTGTTTGTGGTGCAACCTTGCTTTGAATTTGAAGGGTGGCTGAAGCTTGCAACTGAACAGATGGTGAGGTTTGAGGTGTAATTTGGATTGGAGTTGGGGCCATTTTTGAAGTTTGTACTGGGCTTTGGGTGGGTGGCGAGCGGGCTGGAGAAAGTAGATTTGGCATCTGCACAGTGGTTCCAGTTTGGGAAGAAGGTGAGACAGACATTACAGTTTGGGCCTGACTTAATATTTGGGTCTGGGTTGAACTTGTTGGAGTCTGAGCTGGTGTGTTGGCTCTGATTTGGGTTGGAACTGGAATTGGAAGTGGAGCTTGAGTGTGTGTGGGGGTTGGAGCAGGTGTGTGAATGGGGGTTGGGGTACGAGTGTGAGATGGAGTTGCAGATGGAGTGAAAGATAATGGAGAAGGTGGAGGAGGAGTCTGAGAAAGTTTTGAACGAGGACTCTGAGGTTGAGAAGGAGAAGTGGGTGAGGGCTTACTACTCTGAGTTTGGGGTGGGACCAAGGGGACAGGGTTGAAATAAGTGGGGGGATCTGAAGTGGCAAAAGTTGGGGAAGTGGAGGACTGTGTAGGGGTGGGTTTTGAATGCTGAGTTTGGGGAATCAGTGGGGCACAAGACCCAGGCCCTTGGGCTTGAGAGACATGAGCCGAGGAGTATGAAGTATGTGTTTTTGCAGAGGAAGAGCCAGTGGGAGGCAGAGTGGCCTGTGTGGATGCCTGTGTGTGAGTGAGAGGCGAGGGGAGGGGCAAAGATGTCTGTGAAAGTATTTTCTGCCCAGGTGGATTGTGAGAGCTAAGCACTCCTGTACTACCCCCCCACACAAACTGAGCCTGTGACATCACAAAAGGAGCAGGGAGTAAGTTGCCCCCAGAAGCTTTTCTATGGAGAGGGGGGTGTGGCCAACCACGATGGGGAAGGGTGGGCTGAGAGGCAGAGAGAAGCCGTGCCTCCTGAGTGAGGCGGCCCAACAAGGGTAGGCCCTGTGTGCTCCCTCCTCCAACATGACGCATCAGAGCCTCTTTGGCTCCAGAAGAAGGGGGCATGGATTTCTGGAGTGGTAATGTATTAGCACCTCCTCCTACAATTGGTTCTGTGTGAAGGCGGTGGTTGCTGTGCTGAGTCCTGCTGACTTGCAAGGGGGCAGGAACTGATGACATGGGAGTGCACGGTGTTTTGATGACTCCTCCTGCACCTATAGGTGGCCCTGATGTAGATGGCGAAGGAGTTGATGTATTGGACGTGTGGCCTCCACGGGGGGTGACAACAGAACTGAGGGACTGGCGTGGTGGCAGAATAGGGGCACGCGGAGGTGAAAGTGGGCAAGAGGAGGGAGAGGGGCAAATAGGTAGAGGGGTGGGGCAAATAGAAAGGGAGGAAGGAAGAAACATGCCCTGCTGTTGCTGCTGCTGCTGGTGGAGAAGTGTTATAGCAACATTCGATGCTGCTGCTGCAGTGTGTAAAGGGGCATGTACTAATGGAGCCCAGATCACTGGCCGTGGATGCGAGGACATACCCCCGGCCACAGCCCCTCCAGCACCACCAATCCAGTTACCAGTAGCAATATCCTGCATGGTTGGCATGCTGTCATGTTTTACGATCTGCTGCACTAAAATGCTGTCACAGGATCCAGCGCCTCCACGTCCACTGCTGGCTCCACCCCCAGTCCCAGGCCCGCCCCCACGGCCCAGAGTGCTGCTCGCCACAGAGCCGCCCTGAGATGTCTTTCTCAAGAGGATAGAGTTCTTCTTACCTGGTGTACACACACAGAAATAATAATAAAAATAATAACCTAACATATACAGTGGTGTGAAAAACTATTTGCCCCCCTCCTGATTTCTTATTCTTTTGCATGTTTCTCACACAAAATGTTTCTGATCATCAAACACATTTAACTATTAGTCAAAGATAACACAAGTAAACACAAAATGCAGTTTTTAAATGAGGGGTTTTATTATTTAGGGAGAAAAAAAAATCCAAACCTACATGGCCCTGTGTGAAAAAGTAATTGCCCCCTGAACCTAATAACTGGTTGGGCCACCCTTAGCAGCAATAACTGCAATCAAGCGTTTGCGATAACTTGCAACGAGTCTTTTACAGCGCTCTGGAGGAATTTTGGCCCACTCATCTTTGCAGAATTGTTGTAATTCAGCTTTATTTGAGGGTTTTCTAGCATGAACCGCCTTTTTAAGGTCATGCCACAACATCTCAATAGGATTCAGGTCAGGACTTTGACTAGGCCACTCCAAAGTCTTCATTTTGTTTTTCTTCAGCCATTCAGAGGTGGATTTGCTGGTGTGTTTTGGATCATTGTCCTGCTGCAGCACCCAAGATCGCTTCAGCTTGAGTTGATGAACAGATGGCCGGACATTCTCCTTCAGGATTTTTTGGTAGACAGTAGAATTCATGGTTCCATCTATCACAGCAAGCCTTCCAGGTCCTGAAGCAGCAAAACAACCCCAGACCATCACACTACCACCACCATATTTTACTGTTGGTATGATGTTCTTTTTCTGAAATCCTGTGTTACTTTTACGCCAGATGTAACGGGACACGCACCTTCCAAAAAGTTAAACTTTTGTCTTGTCGGCCCACAAGGTATTTTCCCAAAAGTCTTGGCAATCAATGAGATGTTTTTTAGCAAAATTGAGACGAGCCTTAATGTTCTTTTTGCGCCTTGGAAATCTGCCATGCAGGCCGTTTTTGCCCAGTCTCTTTCTTATGGTGGAGTCGTGAACACTGACCTTAATTGAGGCAAGTGAGGCCTGCAGTTCTTTAGATGTTGTCCTGGGGTCTTTTGTGGCCTCTCGGATGAGTTGTCTCTGTGCTCTTGGGGTAATTTTGGTCGGCCGGCCACTCCTGGGAAGGTTCACCACTGTTCCATGTTTTTGCCATTTGTGGATAATGGCTCTCACTGTGGTTCGCTCGAGTCCCAAAGCTTTAGAAATGGCTTTATAACCTTTACCAGACTGATAGATCTCAATTACTTTTGTTCTCATTTGTTCCTGAATTTCTTTCGATCTTGGCATGATGTCTAACTTTTGAGGTGCTTTTGGTCTACTTCTCTGTGTCAGGTAGCTCCTATTTAAGTGATTTCTTGATTGAAACAGGTGTGGCAGTAATCAGGCCTGGGGGTGACTACAGAAATTCAACTCAGGTGTGATAAACCAGAGTTAAGTCATTTTTTAACAAGGGAGGCAATCACTTTTTCACACAGGGCCATGTAGATTTGGAGGTTTTTTTCTCCCTTAATAACGTAAACCTTCATTTAAAAACTGCATTTTGTGTTCAATTATGTTATCTTTGACTAATAGTTAATGGTTTTTGATGAGCAGAAACATTTAAGTGTGAAAAACATGCAAAAGAATAAGAAATCAGGAAGGGGGCAAATAGTTTTTCACACCACTGTATAGTGTATTAAGCATCATTCCTTAAAAATGCATCTCAAAGACCTTTACAATGGATGCAAAAAACAAAACATGACAAGCATGCTTTTTAAGTAAAAAAATTTAAATAAACTCATGTATGATGGATAACGTGGCACAGAAGTCCCCAAAAACATTATTCAAATATACTTCGCATTTTGATCCACTATTCTTTACAGATTTTCTCTAAATGTTTAAGGTTTCTTGCCTGTTGCTTGGCAACTTGAAAATACAGCTCTCTCCGTGAATTTTCTAATGGATTAAGGTCTGAAGACTGGCTAGACCACTCCATGACCTTAATGTGCCTATTCCTGAGCCGCTCCGTAGTTCCCTTGGCAGTATGTTTGGGGTCATTTTCATGCTGGAAGACCCATCCACAACCCATCTTCAGGAGGTTCTCATCCAAAATTTTACAACACATGGCCTAATCCATTGGCCCCTCAGTGCAACAAAGTCAATCTGTACCTTTAGCAGAGAAACATCCCCAAAGCATAATTTTTCCACCTCCGTGCTGGACTGTAGGGACTGTGGTGTTCTTAGTGTCATAGTCAGCATTTTTCTTCTCCCGAAAACAGCAACTCGAGTTGATGACAAAGCTCAATTTTGGTCTCATCTGACCACAGCAGTTTATGCCAATCTTTCTCTGTTCATTGGCGAACCTCAGACAGGTCTGTACTGTCTTCTTGAGGAGGGGAAGCCTTGCTGCGCTGAAGGATTTCAGTCCATGCAGGCGTATTGTGTTACCTATGGTTTGTTTGGTGACTGTGCTCCCAACTGCCTTGAGATCATTCACAAGCTCCTCCCGTGTAGTCCTGGGCTGGTCCCTCATTTTCCTCATGATTATTCTTACTCCATGAGGTGAAATCTTGCATATAAGGCCATTAATGGTTATTTTGTATTTCTTCCATTTCTAAATAATCGCTCCAGCAGCACTCCTTCTCACCAAGCTTCTAGCTGATGGTCTTGTAGCCCATTCCAGCCTTGTGCAGGTCTAAAATCTTCTTTCTGACTTGCTTTGACAGCTCTTTGGTCATGCCGATGGTAGTGAGGTTTGAATGAAAGATAGAGATTTTGTGGACAGGTGGCTTTTATACACATACCACATTGTTGTTAGGAGCTCCTTCTTAAATTAATATGTGTACCAAAAGAGCACATAACCAGTCTGTGAGAGGCAGAATTATTGTTGGTTGGTAGGGGATCAAATACTTATTTCCCTCATTGAAATGCAACTTTATTAATAACATTTGTATCATGTGCTTTTTCTGGATTTTTGGTTGATATTCTGTCTCAATCCTTTAACATAAACCTATGATAAAAAATTATAGATGCTTCATTTCTTTGTAAGTGGGCAAACTTAGAAAATCTGTAGGGGATCAAATACTTATTTCCCCCACTGTACATATACCGTATACTTTTCTTATATCCTTTGTGATAACAGTATTACTATATTGGTTTATTGTAATTGCTGGAACTCAAAGTGAAATAAGAGCCAGCACCTTTTCTCATACGTCTCTGCTCAGGTGACATGTTGTGAATGAAACATGATCACATGAAGGTCTGAGACACATACCCAGGTTCATAGAGAACACAAGACACTCACGCTAGAGACTCACCTCTCCTGTGGTCATTTTATTACTGTCTGGATGTGACTGAGGAGATATGTGAAAAAAATCATTACCGCTTCCCCGATAAAGTAATCTGATCCACATACGGCTTATGTCTGACAATAGTGTGTCTCTGACTTTAAGGCAAGTCTTATTTTAATGTGTCTCTGACCTCGGGGTATTCTATATTATTACATTAAATGAAATGAAATTAGTGGGTATGACATAAGCATAAGGTACAAAAAAAAACTAATATAAATGAATGGAAAAATTCACAATAGTTTTTAAAACATGTTCTCAACCGTATTAAGTAAAATAAAACACAATCAGGGCTGAGAGACTGATTTCAGGTACCAATGCGGTTCAGTCGGTCAGCTGCCACCGTTTCAAACGCTCGTCTCATCATTGGGTGTTCCTCGAGAACCTCGTTAAAGCTGTCCACACTTAGAGAGTAAAGACGACAGTAAGTATCAGCTCTCACGCTCGCTGTTCTCCTGCCGCGGGTCAAAAGACAGATCTCTAAAACACACAAACGCACATTTAACAGTCGTTACTTCTCCATTTGACCACATGCGCTCACACACACATCTCCACACCAGTCTCCATCCTGCCTATCATTCCTCCGTACAATTCTGTCATATTTTTTTTTCTTCCATCATTTCATCCATCCAAATCTTACGATCATTAACACATCCTTCATCATCTGTCAACACGTCCAATATACATGTCTATAGATCCTTCATAACTATCGCTATGTATGTGTGTTATACATAACTAAATGTGCTTTTGTAAAGTTGGTCACACTTTAACACACTATGGAGCAGTCCACTATATAATGATTATTTAGTAATTATTATATTATGATAAATAAAAGTCTTCACCTCCAAAGTATGATCCATCGCTGAGTTTGGTTTCCTTGTTTCCCCTGGTGAGGACGCTCACTCGGCCATGCTGAATAAAGTACATTTTTCGACCAACTGTCCCCTCACGAATGATGAAGTCTCCAGGCTGAAACACCTCGAAGCGCAGCTTAGTGAGAACCGCAGTCACGAAGTTTGGGTCCGCGTTAGCGAACAGCGGCATGTTGGCCACCAAACTGCGGCAGTTAAAGCTCACAATTTCCTGTTTATAGAACAACAGGATGACAACTCATTCTCTAAAGTGTCTCTTAGTGAAAGCACTCTGTGTGTGTGTGTGTGTGTGTGTGTGTGTGTATGTGAGAGAGAGAGAGATACTGACCTCCTTTAGTGGGTCACTCAGTTCCCCCAGGATGTTCTCCTCATCAAACATTTTGCCCTGATAGCGATGTTCATAATACTCATGGATCTTCTGTCTCACGTCAGCTGGGAGTTTGTGGAAGGACATGTACTGCTCTACCTGTTTATACTGTAACACACACACAGGTATGGGTTTAACTCTAAGTCTATGGATGATTATAAAACATTCAGAATGAACTCGCTCCGACAATACATTCAGCAATATTCAGTTTCCCTCCTGTGTGTGACTGAGAAACGAACAATCCATAATTTTCTTTTGATTGTGTGAAGCTGCTTTGTGACAATGACCGTTGTTAAAATCGCTATACAGTGGAACCTCGGATTACCAGCATAATTCGTTCCTGAAGCGGCTCGTATTCCAAAACACTCGTAAACCAAAGCAGATTTTCCCCATAAGAAATAATAGAAATTAAAATTATTCGTTCCACAGCCCAAAAAAATTAATACATAAAAATAATTAACACAAAATATAAAGTAAAAATAAAACAAGTTAACCTGCACTTTACCTTAAAAAAAGTAAAAAATAAACCCCGACAGTTAAGTGTTTCCATTTATGCGCAAAGGCGCTGTGTGTGTGTTTTTCTCTCTCTTGCGCTGCAGAGTGTGTGTGTTATGTGTGTGCACACATGTAATTTGACACCGTGCCGGTTGTGGGTGAGTTAAGCACCCCCTCTCTGCTTCACACTCACACACAAACACATAAAATGCGAGAAAGAGAGAGAGAGAGAGAACTGGCATGGTGTCAAATTACGTAGCACACACACATAACACACACACTCAAACATTGACACACAGTAAAGGTGAGAGAGAGAGAGAGTGTGTGTGTGTGTGTATGTGAACAGGCGCGGTGTCAAATTAAGTGCGCACACACATACACACTGCAGCGCAAGAGAAAGAAAAAAATACACACACACGCACACACACGGATGTTGATTATACCAATGAGAGATGAGCACTAAGACCCAGCAGGGGAGACGATTACCCACAATTCCGCAGCGCAAGAGAGAAAAAAACCGTTGGCTCAGTTGTGATCATGTGACGCTCTGCGTCAAAACAAGAAGCGCATGCATGATACATGATTCTCCGTATTCGTAAACCAAGACAACGATCGTTTTCCAAATCAAAATGTATTAAAAATCTTTGCTCATCTTGTGGAACACTCGCAAACCACGTTACTCGTAATCCGAGGTTTTACTGTACAAATAAAGTTGAATTGAATCCCTCCATCCATTCCTGTACTCTCCCCTCCAGCAACCCATCAGTCAATTTCTCCTCCATCCATCTGTCCATCTGTCCATGCAGCCATTACGCCACCCAACTACGCTCTCTCTCTCTCGGTTCTCCCTCAGTCTATTGTTTATCTATCATGTATACATTTATTCAACCATGTGCCTATTTATCTATCCACCCCCTGTTTATATTTCTCATCCAACCGTGTGTACATTCTTTCATCTATCGAGCCAAACGTTAGCCATTCCTTCCTCCATCATACCTTTTCCTGGTACTGTCTCCGTGAGGAGTCCAGTGACTGGATGAGTGCGGTAGCGTGGCCGATGAACATGGCATAACATGTCGCTCCCACAATCATGCTAAGCATCGTTAGCCAAACATCGGTCATCCCCTCTGGAGCCTGAGCGCCGTAGCCGATACACAGCATGTGACTCATGGCCTTAAACAGAGCGTACGAGTACTGCACACCCCAGGAGTCGTTCTGCACGGTCACCAGATACATGGGCAGAGAGAGAGAGAGGGAGAGAGAGGGATAGAGAGAGAGAGAGAGAGAGAGAGAGATGGAGATGGAGAGAGAGAGGGAGAGAGAGAGATGGAGAGAGATAGGTGGAAAGAGAGAGTGAGAGAGAATGAGAGGGAGATAGAGAGGGAAAGAGAGTGAGAGAGAGAGGGGAAGAGAGAGAGCGAGAGGGAGAGAGAGGGAGAGAGAGAGAGAGGGAGAGAGGTTGAGGTTTTAAACTCACTTTATTATTACAAATTAGAAAAAGAGGGGAATAGTTTTACAATTTATGTACAAAATTACATATATACACATACACACACACAACATGCACACACTCATACGTGCACCCATACACAATATATAAACTTTTTTTTTATTATTAAATTTAGGAAAGGCCCTGTGACCCTCCACCCCACCAACAAATTTAACTTTCTTTCAAGTCTTAATTTTTCCTTTAATTTTTAGTTCATTCATACGGTTTTATTTATAGTTTTTGGTTTGTTTAGCTTCTGTCCATTTTTTCTTCCTGCTGAGTGTCTGTGGGTTTTTGAGATTCTTTTTCTTCTTCTTTTGCCTTTATTAGTGACATTCTTGCTAAATGTTTTTTCCTTAAGTCCTGATTTAGTTCCTCTAGGTATCTGTTTGTTTGTTCCTGGATGTCTATGTCTGTGACTGGGTCTGAGTTTGCTGTGCTGGACGCTGCTTCTCCACTCTGGGTCTGACTGCAGGTTATATGTTTCTTGATAAGTTTTTTAGTGTACGGCTCCTCTTTCTTCCTCCTGGTTTTTATTGCAGTGCTCTTTTTTTAGGTGTCGGTGGTGGTGTGCTGGTTTGTGGCTGTTGTGTGTCTTCTGTACAGATTTTAGGGGCGGAGTCTGCTTAGAGGCGGGGTCACTGTCAATGGTGGATACTACTGTACTCGCAGTGTTTACAGTAGTATCGGTGTTGTTTTCTGCTCCCAGCGCGGTGTGTGTCTCTGTGGTGGTGGTGATGGTGTGTTCAGGGCTGACCTGTTGGAGTCGCGGCTGCGGTGTGTCGCTGTGGCCCGCTGTGGGCTCTGTCTCCCCGGTGTTCTCCGGCTGACTGTCCCTCGCGCCGCTGTGTCCCGGGCGTGTCGCCGTGCGAGCTCCCCGGCTGCACGGTTCCGTGTGGACAGCTCAGCCTTTTGTGTCCCATGTCACCGCACTCGAAACACCTCAGCGGCTCCGTGGTGGCGAAGACGGTGTCCCCCTCTTTACATTTAAAGTTGACGTCCAGCGTCTGATCTTCATTATTTAAGATCATAAGCACCTGCCTGCGGAAGGACAGGACGTGGCGCATGTTGGAGGTTTTACACCCGAGTGGGATGTGGCTCTCATGGGGCCGACGAACTTCACGTAACGGGCCAGCTCCTTCATTATAGCCTCGTTCTTTATAAACAGAGGCACGTTAGATATTACCACCAGCGCCGCAGGGGCAGACAGAGGGGTGACTTTAACCACGGCTCCTCTCACACATATGCCGCTCCGCGCCAGTGCGGTTGCGAGGTCGACCCTGTTCACGAACACCACCACTGCTTTGTTCATCTGGGAGGCAGAGTAGATGTTCTCGCACCCGACCTGCGCCCCCACCGCTAACAACACGTCCTTAATCGGCACGCCATCCTCCAGCACGCACCTGACGCCATGCCGGAGAGCCAAATTCTCCACGCCGGCCTCAGAGGCCATGGTGCCTGCTCGCTCTCTCTCTCACTTTAAAACTTTTATTTAAACAAAAAACATTTACTGATTAAAGAAAAATAAATAAATAAACAGTCTGAGGAAAAAAAATTGGCAGGACGCCAAGCAGCCTTCCGCGCTCTCACAGCCAGCGCATGCGCACAGAGAGCGAGAGAGAGAGAGGGAGAGCGGGAGAGAGAGACAGGGGGCGAGGGAGAGGGGGAGGGAGAGAGAGAGAGAAAGGGGGAGAGAGGGAGAGAGGTTGAGGTTTTTAAACTCACTTTTATTGTGACTAATTGAGGAAGGACTGTTTGCAATTTTATATTAAGAAAGAAAGAAAGAAAGAAAGAAAGAAAGAGTGAAGATAGAAGAAGGAAAGAGAGAAAGAAGGAATATATATATATATATATATATATATATATATATATATATATATATATATATACGCATATATGCACACATGCACCTATCTACACATATTACATGCACACATGCATATACATACACACATACAAACACACACATCCACTATACATACATACACACGCACACACACCCTTACTTGTACACATATACATACACACTCACATGCACACAATATATTAACATATGTACAATTTTTTTTTTTTTTTTATAAAAACACCCACTAACCCCTCCCCGCACCCCACGTTCCTGTTATCAACAAGTCCTTTTTTTTCTGTTTTTTGCCCATTAATTTACAGTTTTATTTACAATCTGTGGTTTGGTTTCAGCTGTTATCCATTTTTTCTTCTTCTTTCTTGTCACATCCGAGCCACCTCAGCCCTGGGGAGTAAGATCCGGCTCACCGGACTACTGAGCCGTCACTTTGTCTCCCCCTAGTGTGTCTACGTGTGTATTAGTTCCCCGTTAAGTTCATTATCAAGTTCACCTGTGTCTACCCCTGTGTGTCTCTATATATATCAGCCGAGCCCAGAGCCCTTTGTCTGTTCACTGTTGTGCACCCTTCTGTGTCGTCCCCTCACCATATGCTTCTCTTTCTCTCTCACCCAGGACTGAGTGGTATCTGCAGGCAAGGCGGATTCGAGCCTCCTACGGCTACGCTGGGACTGAATTCCCAGAAAAACTTCCCCGTGGTTCCAGTTCACGGACAAGTGTCTCTTTTTGTTTCTTTTTACTTAGTTAGCCCGCCTGCAGACCCCGGCCTGGAGTAGTATTTCAATGTTGCCTGTTTGTATGCTTACGGACTAAAAAATAAATAAGATCATCATTTCTGCCTAACTCTGCGTCTGCGTTCTCTGTACCCATGGTAGACATGACAGATGAACAGACCTTTCTGAACGCAGCAGAGACTCCTCTTCCAGAGGAAGACCCACCGTTCCTCGATTATGTCCGAAGACAGCAGGGACAGATTGACGGACTGGCGAGGGCCGTTAACGATCTGGCGCGCAGCGTCCACTCCCTCTCTACCGGTCACTCGCCACGGGCGAATCTCCGCACGCGAGCCTCCCGATCTCCACCGAGGGCAGCCCCGCCCGAGAGGTATGCGGGAGACCCCGAGGGATGCAAAAAATTTCTGCTGACATGCGAGTTGTTTCTGAGCAATTTTCCACAGCTTCCTGACAGCAAGAAGATCTCCTTCATCATCCAGCATCTGACCGGGTCAGCGTTGGACTGGGCCTCAGCGGTATGGAGCGCGGGCGGGGGTGTCACTGCGTGTTACGAGTTATTCCTCGAGTCCTTTCGCGCGGTGTTCGGCCACCCAGATCACGGAAAAACGGGGGAACAGCAGCTCTTGAGGCTAAAACAAGGCCAATCTTCAGTTGCGGACTACGCGGTTAAATTTCGCATCTTCGCCGCAGAGAGTGGCTGGTGCACTAAGAGCTTGCTCGCCAGGTTCCGAGATGGATTACACCCGGACCTGCAGCTGGAGTTGGCGTGCAGGGATGCCGACCTGTCTCTCGACGGCTGCATAGACCTGGCGATCAAATTGGACCAGCACCTCCGCGGACAACGCAAACACCTAGTGCAAAAGGGAACCGGAAGCCGTGCTGAGGCATATCGGCGCGAGAGCCTTAACAAGAACCCCGTCGAACCGCGCGAAGGGAACCAGCCCGAGCCGATGGATGTAGGCACGTCTCGCTTGTCAGCGCAGGAAAGGAGGAGACGGCTCTCGTCAGGACTGTGCTTGTACTGTGGGGGGGGATCGCACCTGATTAAGAACTGCCCGTTACTCCAAGTAACAGCACACACACCTCCTCGCACCCACCATGATTTTTGTTTGAAAGCTTCTCTTACGTTTAATAACCGATCTGTCTCTGTGTTTCCTTTAATAGACTCGGGTTCGGCTGGAAACTTCATCTCGGCCGCTATCCTTTCCTCGCTGCGAGCTCCTGTGTCGAAGCTTCCACACCCGATCCATATTAAAGCTCTCGATGGCAAAACGTTAACGCATTGACCTGTTGAAAATCTCTCCGCTCCCCTACGATTAACTTTCCCCGATCACACTGAGGAATTAAAATTTTTTGTACTTCCTCAGTCGGATCATTCCGTCGTGCTGGGCCTCCCATGGCTCAGCTCCCACAATCCTGATTTTGATTGGACTAGTTCCCGCATCACAGCCTGGGCCCCACGGTGCGCTCAATCCTGTAAACCATCGGATTTGATGGTCCAAACTACAACTATTGAAAGTCCAAGCGCCCTCGTAACGACCGTGGTGCCATCAGAGTACACCAGATTTAAAGAAGTGTTTAGTATTAGGGCTGCTGCACGACTTCCCCCTCATCAGCCGTGGGACTGCGCGATTGAGCTCCTGCCCGGGAAAGCACCGCCTTGCTCGCGTGTTTACCCATTGTCTGTGGCTGAAACACGGGCGATGGAGGAATACGTGACTGAGGTTCTCGGTCAGGGGCTCATCAGCAGGTCCACGTCACCCGCGTCGGCTGGGTTCTTTTTTATCGAAAAAAAAGGCGGGGGCTTACGTCCGTGCATTGATTATCAAGGGCTCAATGCCATTACAATTAAATATAAGCACCCACTGCCCCTGGTACCGGCCACAATCGACCAGCTCCGCGGTGCGTCCATTTTTACCAAACTCGACCTCCGCAGCGCATATAACCTCGTTCGTGTCCGCAAGGGAGATGAATGGAAGACTGCATTTAGCACGACATCGGGTCATTACCAATATAACGTAATGGCTTATGGACTGGTGAATGCACCTGCGGTGTTTCAGGGGTTTATGAACGACGTGTTTCGGCATATGTTAAACCGTTTCGTTATAGTATATTTAGATGATATTCTGATATACTCGCGGTCATATGTTGAACATGTCGGTCATGTAACCGCCGTCCTTCGTCGCCTGCGCGAGCTCTATGTGAAAGCGGAGAAATGCGCATTCCACCAAAGTGAGATCGCATTTCTCGGCTACCGCATAGGGCCACAGGGGGTTGAGATGGATGTTGCCAAGGTAACGGCGGTGCAGGAATGGCCGGAACCCAAGTCAGTGAAGGCGCTACAAAGCTTTTTAGGGTTTGCAAATTTCTATAGACGCTTTATCCGGGGCTTTAGTACATTGGCAGCACCGCTCACAGGGTTGTTAAAAGGGAAGCCACAATGACTACGCGCGTTTTCGCTGGAGGCACGCGCAGCATTCCAGCGCCTAAAACAAGCTTTCACCTCTGCGCCTATCTTAAAACTACCCGACTCTAATAAGCCCTTTTTAGTGGAGGTCGATGCGTCGGAGGTGGGAGTGGGAGCAGTGCTGTCACAGCGTCATGGCCACCCTGAAAAGCTTTACCCCTGCTCTTTTTTTTCGCGAAAACTAACACCTGCCGAACGCAATTATGATATCGGTAATCGCGAACTGCTGGCAGTAAAAGCGGCGTTAGAGGAGTGGAGGCATTGGTTGGAGGGAGCTAAACACCCCTTTGTGGTGCTCACGGATCACAGAAATCTAGAGTACCTCCAACAAGCAAAGAGACTAAACTCTCGTCAAGCCCGCTGGGCACTGTTTTTCACGCGCTTCCACTTTATTATCACGTATCGTCCCGGGTCAAAGAATAAGAAAGCGGATGCGTTATCCCGCTGTTTTCCGGCGCCGGATCTAAAGTCAGATCCCGATACCATATTGCCCACGTCACTCGTGGTGGCTCCGGTGAGGTGGGATCTCGACGCGGAGATAGCCCGGGAGGCGCGGTCCCAACCCACGCCTCCAGGGTGCCCTCCGGGCCGAACCTACGTCCCGGAAACCCTGCGCGAACGAGTGATGATTGAGGCGCATTGCAACATGTCATCAGGACACCCCGGGGAATGGCGAACGTATAAGCTTCTAGAACCCAAGTTCTGGTGGCCGAAAATGCGGGAAGCCGTGAAAACAGTCGTTTCGTCTTGTACGGTTTGCGCAACATCCAAAACCCCTCGAAAGTTGCCAGTTGGAAAATTAATGCCCCTACCAACACCGAACAGACCGTGGTCCCACATTGCCGTGGATTTTGTGACGGATCTGCCCGTGTCCAAAGGGTACACCACAGTTCTAGTAGTGGTAGACCGCTTCTCAAAGGGATGCCGTTTCCTCCCGTTTACCTCTCTCCCAACCGCCCTCCAGGTGGCAGAAACCCTATTCGATACAGTGTTTCGCTACTACGGTATTCCGGAGGACATTGTTTCTGATCGTGGTCCCCAATTTATTTCGCGAGTCTGGAGAGCTTTCTTCCAGAAATTGGGGACCACTGTTAGCCTAACCTCGGGCTATCACCCTGAATCTAATGGGCAGGCAGAGCGGACTGTCCAAGATCTCGGGTGGTACCTCCGCGCATATTGTAGTAGTCGACAGCATGAGTGGGCAGACTGTTTATTCTGGGCGGAATATGCACGAAATTCATTGAAACACTCCTCAACCGGCTTAACGCCGTTTCAAATTGTACTTGGGTACCAACCTCCGCTTTGTCCTTGGGATG
>CM060111.1:19285656-19385656 GCA_030522415.1 Channallabes apus | reverse complement strand
TCAATGAGTCAGAAATTCCTCCTGCATGGAGCTGTACGAGGTCTGTGTGTCTTATTTGCTGTTGCGGTTGTGAAAAGTTAGAAACATTAAAAGCCATTATGAAGCTAAACATAGACAATTTGAAAAAACTTATCCCGAGCAGGCCGTGGTAAGAGCGAGTAAAATAAATAAGCTTAAAGCCCAGTATGAGCATAATCATATTTGTATAATAATTTTTTATAATAATTTATTATTGCATTATTATAAGACCAGAATTTCAACCAGACAACTTATACAAATACAATGTATTTTTCCGGAACTAGTAGATTATATGCTTCCATCCTTAAGTTCCATCTTATCAGGAAATTGTATTTTATTTTTATTTGAGTTTATTTACATTTTTATGGACTAAATTAGACATAAAGTGGTTCTTGTACTTTTTCATTTTTCCACCACGGGCACTTTTTTTTTCATGTTTGTGTTTCTGAATGATATTTGTTGATGTTCTTTTACCAATGCAACTTGAAGAGAGCAGTTTTCATTAGAGACATTTAATTATGTAGAGACTCTACATGTGAATGAAGATAAAATGCAATATAAGATTTATGATTTTGTTGAACCAGGGAGGTTTGCATTCATTGGTTGTGATAATTTGTTAATCTCAGTTCAAAAAAAGACTAGTTTTCTTTTTCTAGTTTCTTTTAGGTTGTTCACGTTGAAATGAATGTTTCCTTCATCATATTTTGGTCAGACATTGTTACTGGTTGAATTAAATAATTTTGTACCAAAGCAACATAAAGGACAGAACAGAACAGCATTAAAATCAGATGCATTTTGTGGAGGATGTGAACTTATGTCTGTTTATACATGTGAAAAGACGTGTTTATCCATATTTTGTTTAGTAAAATTTTTTATCTACACTCAAAGCATCAGTGCATGTTTTTGGGTTGTCCGGAGTCTTCATTTACTGGACCTCAAGCTGTTTTAGTTGAAGACCCCTTGTGTACGTGGTGCGATACTCCAACCTTGGCTGTCCTACACTTGTGTGTATTTTTGGACACTTTGGGATCTGCTGCTAAAGTAAACAAATGTCCTTTATGGAAACTACCAAAACTGATGGATGATGCAGAACAGAGGATAAGTCATGGTGGTAGAAGAGAGAAATACATTCTCAGAGTTGTGGACTCTAAGGAGCTCCAAGAGGCTTTAAGTCGTTGTGAGAAGCTCTGAACAGCAGACATCACTCACGCCAGCACTTTTCTACAGTAACAGAACGGATGGAGTGACAGTGGGAAGGTGGTAGACGACAGACTGGTCATGAGATCTGATGGTGTGAGAGCTGAGGACTGACAGATAGAAAGACACATGTCACACTGTGGACAGTCAGCAGATTTGGTTATTGTGAGAATTCTGCAGTTTGGGTGACTTGAGATAAACAATGCAGAAACATTCCAATGAGGAGGACAGGAGACGGCTAAGGGCTTTGTATCTGTTCAATGTCTTCCAGCTGTTCTCTGTTCCAGATTTGATTCTAATTCTTTTTTCCTCTTTGAGGTAATCCTTCAGCACTCAGTTTTTAATAGAATGGATCCTTTACATACTCTTCAGAGGGTGAGGTGGGAACAGAGGTCTTAAAGGACCTGATTAAGATACTCTGTTTCTGTCTCGTTCATGAGAACTATGGCTGTTCGTTGTCTGTTGAATGTGGCCGCTGCTTCAGTCCCACTAAACAACCGTGTCCCCCAACTTTTCCGTGTCAAACAGACCTGCTGTTGTTGCTTGGCTCTCCATCACCACCACCGTAGGAGATTATTTCTGGGAATTCACAAAAGAGATCGATCACCAACACGGCAGCCGCAGGACGACATGGAGACTAACACATGCAAAACTACATTAGCCCATGGCATAGTGGACACAGTGGACACCAACCTCTGAGACCCGGTCTTCATCCAAACGTCCTCTCTGTCTATCCACTGACACTTTCACATAAAGATTTTAACCTTTTACTTTTTTCCAGCAGGTTAGCATTTTATCTTTTCATAGTGATATTAGCATTTTACACTAACATGAACATCTGCAATAACACTACATACATGTACTGTATACACACTACATTACATACAGTACACACTATAGAATACACACACTACATTATATACAGTACACACTACAGTATACACACACTACAGTATCTACACTACAGTATACAGTATATACAGTTTCCCTTCACTGGAATCAAGAGGAACTAACCAAACACCCACTAACCATCTCCAAAGCCATCTCCATGAAGACACGGTGTGTTAAGAGTGTGTTGGAGCGGAGGAACTTGAGTGTCCTGCACAGAGACCTGACTGAAGTTAACCCCACTGAACCATCAGCTTTGGGGTGAACTGGATGAACTGGAGCCTCGACATCCCGACATCCACACGCCTGAGCTCACTAATGCTCCTATAAAGTGTGTGAATGAACACAACCCCCCCCCCACAGGCACACACACCCTCCAACATCTTGTGTACTGCCTTCACAGAAGAGTGGGAATAATTCTATAATGTGATGTTAAACAGGGACTTATGGGCCTGATGGTTAGGGGTGCACATACTTTCAGAATATAGTGTATAGTACAGTACAGTGTAGCCATATAGTGTGGGCAAAGCGTTTGAGGCTCATTTTGGTGATGTTACACACACTGATGATGCAGATGATCTTACCTCCTCCCACTGGTGGATGTAGCGAATGAGGCGAGACAGTCGGAGCAGACGCAGCAGGCTGAGGATTTTTGTAAAGCGAACGATTCTCAGAGCTCGAGCTGTTCGATACACCTGAAACACACATTCACACCCCGATAAGGCCACATGACCCCTTAATAAGCCCACTCATAGTAGGAAAAAATAGAAATAAGTCAAAGAAAATAAGTCAAACTATTCTGTATTGTGAAAGTGGGTGTGGCTGATGTCCACAGACTCCAAACACACACACAAAACCGTTGAAAGCCGAATACTGCCCTGACCCTCATGTTCATAATGAGTGTGCAATTTGTGTGTGTGTGTGTGAACCTCAGAATCTAGCCGCTCCTCTAGGTCCACCATGAGGAAGATGTAATCGACGGGGATGGAGGAGATGAAGTCGACAGCAAACCAGCTCCTCAGGTAGTAGCGGCGGATGGCTTTGGGGTCGAGTATGATCTCCGTGCTGTCCTCCTTTACGATGCCGGTCCTGAAGTTCAGCACAAGATCCACCAGGAACAATGTGTCAGACACTACATTGAAGATGATCCACGGTGGGGTGTTCTCATCCTTAAAGAAAGTGATTCCCACCGGAAGGATAATCAAGTTCCCCATCATCAACAGGAGCATCAGAAGATCCCAATAAAACCTGAACACAGAGAGAATCAAGTCAAAGTTCTGCACAGTGAGAACTAAAGAAAGTAAAGTAGAAATCACTGCTAACACACACTCCCCCACCACCACCACCACCACTGTGTCTGGTCTTCTGGTTATGTATGTATGTGCCACAACTAGCCTTAAAATACACTTCAAACAGGAAGGAAGCTCTGAATAATAAACTGTCTCAGACACTACAAGATTTTATCGGTTCACTTGCAGGTTACAGATATAGCGCCAGATAAATCCTACAAACATTCACCACTCGCTCTATCCTGCTAATGAGAGTCTGAGATGGATGGACAGACACATGGACAGACAACTCAAAGACATGGAGCTGCCCCAGATACATGTCATATAAAGCAGAGCTGACAGGAGAGGAAGAAAACAGACACTTATACAATATACTCTAAAAAAAGCTTTAGAGAGAAGGCTCTTCACTTGGGTTTTTTTTCTTTTAGACAAAATCTCAATATTTAGGTCTAAATTAAAACCTCCCAGATCTTCAACAGAATCTCCCAGAAAATAAATCTCTAAATAGATTAGCCTACGGTAAAGGAGCAGATCTGGGGGATTCATGGACGTAGAGCATTTTTGATCCTATTCTCTCATGGAGAACCTGCACCATTGTGAAGAGCCTATTAGCTTGATAGTTCAAGATAACACTGACCAGCATGCACCACATTATAACTGTTAGAAGAACTATCATGACTGTCACCCTCACAGTAAATAAATATTCATGGACCAGTCCTACTTCAGTCTGAAGCTCATTCATTCATTCATTTTCTATACCGCTTAATCATGTGTTCAGGGTCGCGGGGGACCTGGAGCCCATCCCAGGAGACTTCGGGCACTAGGCGGGGTACACCCTGGACAGAGTGCCAATCCATCGCAGGGCACACACACATACACCCAATCACACACTACGGGCAATTTAGGAACGCCAATTAGCCTAACCTGCATATCTTTGGACTGTGGGAGGAAACCGGAGTACCCGGAGGAAACCCACCAAGCACGGGGAGAACATGCAAACTCCATGCACACAGAGACGGGAATCGAGCCTAGTCTGAAGCTATAATAATATATTTCATTATACAGAAACACAAACATGCACAATTATTTTGATGTAGTGTGTACTCACTCCCTGCCACAACCATGCCCTAAACACAACTGCTGATGTTCTCACTTGGACAGTTTAGTGATTCCTGATTATTTTACGGTATGTGTGTGTGTGTGTGTGTGTGTGTGTGTGTGTGTAACCTGGATATTAAATACTTAAAGTTAAACCACTTAAATAAAAAATTACTCTAATTCTGACACTGATAATAGACTAACACACTTATAAACTATTACAGTTTATGTTCTGAGATTATACTTTCAGAGGGTTTCTTCTTCGTGGGTTTTTCTTGGCTGCTTTCACAGCTGGATTGCACAGTAGAGATAAATCTAAATAAATATCTATATCCAGGTATCTGTATAAAGTTGTAACTGCGCTCTCGCCCACGCCAGCAGCAGCCATGTGGTAACTGTAGAATTGAGTCTCACGCCACCAGACCTGCCTGGCTCCCCCGCTCTACCTCTCTGAGGTTTACACTCTTTGAAACAGGAGAGTCTGTAATTTTAATGGTCGCTATTCCCTGGAAACAGAAGTGGTCTGTGCTGTGTGAGGGACAGGGTTTTATACACTAGTGTCTCCATGACCCATCAGTTTCTCCTTCATCCTGGTATTTTCCTGCATCCCACCGGCTCTCCACTTTGGAGTCACAGCAGAGCTGATGGACTGTGGCCTCACTGAGCCACTGGACTGTTTGCCCTGGATCTCAGGCCTGGTGGTGAGGAAGTGATCAGGACCTGCATAGCACGGGGAGAACATGCAAACTCCATGCACACAGAGACGGGAACCGAGCCTGGCCGGGGAATCGAACCCAGACCCTGGAGGTGCAAGGCGACAGTGCTAACCACTACACCACCGCGCCGCCATTCGGCATTAGTTACAAACTATAAAAATAAATAAAGTTAAAGAAATAAAGTTCATCTGTGTTGTTAGATGTGCTACAGCTCTGATAAGCAAACTAAGAATGAAACATGGAGCCATTTTAATAATTCATGCCGTAACATCGACACACTCGCCAAGTCCATGTGTAAGGCATCACAGGGTGTGCAACGATGCGTTCATAGTAAATGTGACTACAGAAGATCATGAATTAAAAATCACTTGAAGGAGGAAAGTGAACGACACAGATCTTGAACTAAAGAGTACTTAGAGAACCCAGAGAACTCAGAGAACTTAGAGGACCATACACTTGTACGAGTAACACTCAGAAACGTCTCTTTACACCAAATTCTACACTTGAATGTAAAGTGTCTGCATTCTGCTGGAGAGTCTGATTGGTCAGGTACAGATGATAAGGTTTTCAGACAGCCAATAGGAATGCAGAACACATTACTGTGCTGGTGAATATTAATATTATACACCACTACTAAATATGACCCAGAAAGTTCCTTGCTCACACACACACACACACACACACACACACACACACTCTCTCGGTCTTCCAGCATTATTCTCTCATTTCTTTCAGTTTTTTTCTCACTCTGCCTCCCAGTCTATACTTTATTGATTAATAATCCGTCACTCTTTTGTCACATTCTAAACTAATATTTGCCCTCTTCATCCATTACTACTCCACATTTTACTCCTTGGTGAAGCTCTGTGTAATTCACTCTTCACACCGCTCTCTCTCTCCATACTCCATTCTTCCACTCATCCAGTCCTTGACTTCCTCTAAACTCACTTTTCCATGTTTTATAACATGTCCATTTTTCCACCCCTTAATCTGTCCATCCCACTGAACCTCTACTTACCTGGTTCACTCTGTACCCTCACACACACCCTGTCCCATGTACCTGAAGTCACTGTATGGGTGGATGATCCATGCCCCGGCACTCTTCAGACGTTCCTGTTCGAGGGCGACTGCCTTGTGCGATCCAAACATGCGCAGAGAGAACTTGTTGACTCCAGGCTGTAGCATGGCGCCGAGCTGTCTCTGCATAAACGTTGACTGATTTGAGTAGCTGTAATACTCGTCTCCGTCCAGTCCGGGAACTACCTCCGGACTCCCAGCCGCTGTCGTCATTGTGGTGGTTGGCTCCGCCCCTCCAGTGGCCCCGCTACCGGCAGCTACCACCACCACACCCGTGCCAGAGGACGATGTGGACGCGAGGGCGGCACGGGATGTAGCGAAGCCCACAGTGCGTGGCCCACCTGCAGGGGGCACGGAGCTAGGTGGACCGGGTGTGGTGGGCGTTCCTGCAGCGACCCGGATCATACTGGCGGCATCTCGTGATGAGCTCATGACTGACGGACGGCGTCTCGGGGCCACCTCGCCGTCCAGAGACGCCTGGGAAAGACGGAACCCTGGAGACGGTAAACTCCCCTTACTACGCCGCTTTGTGTCTCCATTACGGAGGGGCCGAGGGTCTGAGGAGGCCCCGCCCACCGCTCCGTCCATGGTGAGTAAGGTCTCACACTCTCACACACACACTCACCTGTTACACACTACCTCCTTAAATTATCTCTCTCTCTCTCTCTCTCACACACACACACAGTCAGTACAGTGTATGTCCTCAGTAGGGCTTGTGATTGGTGAAGGTCACTAGTCCTCTCTCCCCCGGTGTTGCGCGTGCTGTGTGTGTGTGTCCGTCACCTCAACGCCCTTGGAGCGACATTCAGACGCGCGCGCTCCATGCCGCTCTTCATCATCATCATCATCACCATCAGCTTCATCATCACCGCGTGCGCGCGGAGTCATCAGCACCAATTACCCCCCTCACCCCCCCACCTGCCCCGGCGGGGGGCTGCTGTTCGTCACTTCGAGTTAATATGCCAGTGTGTGTGTGTGTGTGTGTGTGTGTCCTGTTACCGTGAGGATGACAAGAACATCTTATCCGCGTCAGAACACACACACACGCGCGCGCTGATTCACACTGACACACACACTGACACACATTCGCGCGCGCCGGGGCTTTAGTGCCGCTTCAACCGCTGGAACCCGCGCGCGCAACAGGGCTCCGTCCGACCGGCACCCGAGACACGAGACACGAGCTGAAGGGGAGACGGAGCTCGCGCTCTCCTCCTCCACACAGCGAGCCGCGCGTGCAGTCACTTCGCTCTGTGTCCGGTCACACGCGCCTCCTATTAATAATAATAATAATAATAATAATAAAAATAATATAACTCCTCCCTCTTTATTAAACCCGAACCCCGCGCGCTCCGCTGCCGAGCCGCCACGTGCTGATAATCCCAAATGTCCGGTTCGGTTCCGGTTGTCCTGTTCCAGTGTGGTGCGGACCACAGGGAAAAAACCACACACACTCACACACACACGATTACATAAATATAGAAACACACAATCACACAGTCACACACGCAAGCAGGGCTCGGCGCTCCGTTACTATGGCAACCGCATCCCGGAGACGGGAGCGCGCAGCGACAATGTCAACCAATAAGGGGCAAGCAAATGAGGAAGAGGGCGGGGCTTAGGGAGAGAGAGAGAGAGTAAAAACTGTCCCTGTTGTGTCTGACGAGCTGTACTGACAGCGCCATTCACACACACACACACACACACACTGTGATAAAGGTACAGGTTCCTCAAAATTATCTGCAGCAGTGTCCTAATAAGACTTAAATTGGTAAACCTGTGTGTGTGTGTGTGTGTGTGTGTGTGTGTGTGTGTGTGTGTGACAGAGAGAGAGAGAGAGAGAGAGACTGATCATTGATGACTGTTATTTTATTAAGTTCATTACCAGAAATATTGCATGAATAACTAGTTCAGTATCTGAGTCCAATCAGAGTAAAGAGTTTAAAGCTTGTGTCCAATCAGAGTTGAGGTTTCATGGCACTGTCACTGCTCTCATGATGTTTGTGTGTCCAGATCCAGGGCTCCATCCAGTCACTATGATCACCATGTCCCCTGGTTTAAAGAAGCCGCGCACTTTGCCTATAAACACACACACACACACACACACACACACACACACACACCTTTAATATTAGAGACATGCATGAGAGACTGGCACCATTAATGTTTAAAGCTTTGTAAAAATATATACACATCTCTCTCTCTCTCTCTCTCTCTCTCTCACACACACACACACACACACACACACACACACACACACCTATTTCCATGCCAAAGGTGACCCTGTTGTCGACATCATTAGCCCAGACCTCAGCAGGGGGGTCCTGGAAGATGGAGGGGAACACTCCCCGGAGCAGCTGTGATTGGCGAGCCATCTGAGAGTTCCTCGTCACGGCGATGATGGGACAGCGAGGGCGGTACCGAGACAACAGGTGGGCGGACCTAAAGAGGAGGAGCTTAAATTAACTGTGTAGAACTGAGTGGGAGGAGCCTATGGAGCGATATCCCGGACACTATTCAAAAGGAATTGCAAATTACATTTGCAATTGCGTTTCCCATATGTGGACGCACAAACTGTGCCATAATTCAAATGCAATTGCAAACTCTGCATTACCGTTTGCTTTTTCGCCTTCGCGAGCGCACACTGACTGCCAAATTTCAAATGAAAAAGAAAAGTCCATTTGAATTTGTATTTCCCATGTCATACACGTCATGAACCTGTCATAGTTAAACAGCAAAATCAATCACCACTTTGCTTTTTCACTTTCTCTGCGCCGCGTGTCAAGCCGCCAAAACTTAAATGCAATCGCTAATCCATTTGCAATTGCATTTCCATCATATTACACGGAAACCTGTCAATCAGCGTCAGGGGTGGGTCTATACTGTGAGCCGGAATTGTATGGGGAGTGACGTCACTCGCAGTCGCCGACCAAGAGGGGGAAATTTGAGCAATGGAGGTGAACCGCGGTAAAGTTTGTGTCATTCGCTAAAATACCCCCATGCCACTGATTGCACCCTCCACAGAATCTCTGTCAAATATATTAGGACATCACAATCAAAAATTCATATTATTATTATCAAATATATTATTACTATTATAATTAACACTAAGCACGTGAGAAATTAATACACGAAAATTAAGACACGTAATACAAATTCTCATATAATGTTTACTTTGTGGCACATTTATTTTGCAGGGGTTTGTCATGTAATACAAAAATGTTTACACTAAACAAATATTGTTTATGATGAAAAATTACACGAAGCGATTTTTATTATAAATAAGAAATATAAAAATATACATGTATATGAAATATATATATATAATTTATATACGACATGTATTTTTAATATTGCTTATTTTATAATCAAATTCGTTTGGTGCAATTTGTAAATCATAAACCTATTAATTTATGATCTAATATAATATTTGATAGAGGTTGTGGGGGGGGCAATCCGTGGCAGGGAGGCATTTTAGAGCATAACATTACAAATTAAATCAATAGCTTTTTCCTTATGTGGATTACACATGTAACACCAGTTGTACTATAATCCACTCTATCACTGCTAATAACTACAACCTTTTTCTCATTAAGTTTGATTTCATTTTTCTTTTAATTTTTTTGCTAAAAATTTATTAAAAAATTAACAACTGAATTAATATCAAACTGAATATTGCAAAGGGAAGGGTTGTAGTTATGAGCAAGGATAGAGTGTATTATACTACAGTTGGTTTTACATTTGAAATTTCTATAGCAAAAAAGTTATTGAATTTTGTTGATTTAATTGTCATTTTTTGCAACTCATAATAGACTGTACCAAAGTGCATTCATTTTCATACATATCTTTACAATTATTATTATTTTAATAATAAAAAAACACCCCAACTCTCATTTAACAAATTATCTGTTTAATTGCCACAGTAATTGTCTGTGTAATCATTTATTTTAAAATGTACATTAAAATAATTATTAATCAATTACAGTTTTTTTCAGTCGCTAACAAGCGTTTGTCCAAACAGTTGTCACATTTTCAAAACTCTAAACACAATTAGCACAGCATCGGTCTTTTGTGGCCATACCATTCACACATTTCATGTCGTTTTCACCCAATATGCAGTCAGTGAACACATTTCCACAATGCTTACATTTTCTTAACAGACAAGCTATACCTCCCAACAAAATTATCGACAGTTTTTGTAGTATTTACGAATGTTAACACACAACATCCCACAATAGCAAAAACAATATTCCAAACCTTAGATACAGTATAAAAACCTCTGCTTCTGCAATGATATCAGTTCAAAAACAATATCAATATCAAAAATATATCTCAGCTGATAATAAACAAACAATTGAATAATTGACACACAGCTGATTTATGTTGGGTAAATTGGGCCAACCACAGCTTATTCCATTCTGGCTTAGACTCAGTGGGGTTTATAAGGCAAGACTTTGAGGAGTGATGTTTTTGGAAACAAAAAAAAGACAAACACTGTAATGTCTGGTTGAGGAAGAGTAAGAGCAAGGGGCCCAGGGAGAAGAGCAGGCCCAAGGAGAGGGCAAGGTAGAGGTGTAAGAATGCGTGGTGGTGGCATTCCAAGGGCTGCAAGAACAGTAGTCAGTGATGAAATTCGTGCCACTATCATTGACCATGTAATCAACCATGGTCTTTCACTAAGAGAGGCTGGTGAAAGAGTGCAGCCCAATTTGAGGCGGTCAACGGTTGCCTCCATTATACGCATCTTTCAACAAACCAACAGGTAAGTATTGCATTTTACATGGATTGTTTCTATTCTCACTTGACATATCAATATGGTCATACAGTAATGCATATGTTGAATTTTTAGTTTTTCTAAAGAATGCAACGTCTTCCACCCTCTGGGGGAAGAGGAAAGCACCTCAGTAATGATCAAGAGCTTGCCATTGTAGAAATGGTTGCTGCAAATAATGTAATAAAACTGCGTGAAATTCAAACTAGAATTGTGGCGGACCATGAGATATTTGACAATATCGATAGAATCAGCCTCACAACCATTACGCGGACATTGTCCAAACACAGAGTGTGGATGAAGCAGCTCTACACTGTTCCCTTTGAGAGGAACAGTGAGAGGGTCAAGGAGCTACGACAACAATATGTCCAGGTATAGTGTATATTCAATTCAATGTCCAGTTCTATAAGCTTTGCACTTTGCAAGTAGGTAACCTACACAATACTAGGTTACAGTACAGTATGGTATACAGTAATAACATGACTTACATAAACTTTGTTTCAGAGAGTTATGGAATTGGAGGCCAACTAGGCCCCTCATGAATTCATATACATCGATGAGGCAGGATTCAATCTGGCCAAAAGGCGTCGACGTGGACGAAATGTAATTGGAAAAAGGGCCACAGTTGATGTGCCAGGACAGAGAGGGGCAAACATTACCATGTGTGCAGCAATTGCAAATGCAGGATTACTCCTTCGCAGATGTCAGGTTGGACCCTATAATAAAGAGCGCTTGCTTGCCTTTCTCAATGATCTCCACCAGCACCTGGTTCCAGAGCAGGGTCAGGAGGGTGAAAACATGAGGACCTTTGTAATTACCTGGGACAATGTGGCTTTCCATCACTCGCAAGCAATAACAACATGGTTTGAAGTCCACCCAAGACTGGTAAGTCTCTTCCTTCCACCCTATTCACCTTTCCTCAACCCCATAGAGGAGTTCTTTTCTGCATGGAGGTGGAAGGTTTATGACCATCAGCCACATGACCAGATGTCTCTCCTTGAAGCCATGGATGCTGGCTCCAGGGACATCACAGTTGATGATTGCCAAGGGTGGATTCGACATACCAGGCGGTTTTATCCCAGGTGCATCGACTTGGATAACATCAGATGTGATGTTGATGAAAACATGTGGCCTAACCCTGAAGATCGCAGAGATTAGATGCAAATTTTTTGCCTTTTTTTAGCCCCACTCCCCCTCCCCCCCTTTTTATCTTGGCTTTTTGCTGTTGTTTTTTTGTTCAGAATGCTCTTGTGTGTTTCATGGATATTTTGTTCACTGTAAGCAATACTGTAAAACTTTTTCTGTTCTATCATACCGTGTTTCTACTGTACCTCCTGTAGTAAACAGTAAAGAAAAAAAAACTTGTTTGCTTTTTACTGGAATGCTTTTGAATGTGAACATTACTGTACATGTGGACATACAGTTACCAACCAAGACATTTCTGGTGTCAAAATGCTGGATTGCATGTTTTGCATGCAAATACCTGTAAAACTGAAACATAAAAGTCTATGCAGTTTTTGTAATGTCAATAATAGCCAGTATTTTGAAACCTGGTGTACTTTGATTGACTGCATGTACCTTGTGAAGTGAAAACAAGTGTTATTCTTTGACAGAATAATTTCATTTTGAGTCAGATTTATAGTGTTTTTGTAAAGTTAGTGTGTGCAGAGAAAGATGTGTTCTATTTTGAAATGAAGAGTTAGTATATATTTAACAAAATGTATTTTTGATAAGAAAATTATCCATTTGGCCAATTGTGTTTTGTAGGTGTGAGTCTGTGTTAAGAGTTTAGAAAAAGTATCTGAAGTATGGGTAAGCGCTTGTTAGCGGTTGAAAAAAACTGTAAACAAATAAATAAATAAATAATCAGTGTATTATATTTGATGTCCTGTGAGGTATTTTTTAGATTAGATTAGATTAGATTCAACTTTATTGTCATTACACATGTACAAGTACAAGGCAACGAAATGCAGTTTAGGTCTAACCAAAAGTGCAATTAGCAGAAAGTGCAGGATAAAGGTATGCGTTTAGAAAAAAGGGATATGTGCAGGGAGAAGCTATGGGTAACTATTAAAGAAAGATGTTATGTGAGTATAATATACAGATTACTAGTAACTATAGTTATAAATTTACAATGGATGAACCGTATGTACAGGTTGCTATTAACTGTAGGCAGGAATTTGCAAATAGATATTAACATAATGTACAGGATACTATATGATCATAGTATACAGATTGCAAGTGACTATAATTATAAATTTACAGTGTATGAACAATATATACAAGTTACTGTTAACTGTAGTTGGGAATTTTCAAATAGATATGGGCATAATGTACAAGTTGCTATTTTCTATAGACAGGAATTTACATATGATATGAACATAATGTACATATGAACATAATGTACAGGAATTTATCAATAGACATGTGTGAATATATATTCAACCAGAAGTTTACAAATATGTTGTGCATGGATATTTGTGTTTTCAAAATAGGTGTGTACATTGTAGTGCAGTCCGTATTAAATAGTGTAAAGTGTAAATAGAGTAATGGGAAGAGTATAGGGGTGTGTGAGGGGTGAGCAGGTGTCAGTGGGGGGCAGAGTTCAATAAGGAGATAGTTCTGGGAAAGAAGCTATTCCTCAGTCTGCTAGTTCTTGACCTGGGACACCTGAAGCGCCGACCAGAAGGCATAAGAGAAAAAATAGATAACATTACATAAGATTTCTCTGTAATCTTGTGTATTCTTCTGTAAATAAACGCTTGGGTCTTGGTCATGCACTTTTTCGACGGTCCCTTAGTGACTCCATCGGTATAAAGCGGCGGTAAGCAGCGTTTCTGAAAGATTTAGCTCCAGCAGGCTGTAACAGGAGAAGTTCTAAAAATATATTTATATGTAAAAACTTCTAAGTCCACTCCAGAGTAAGAAAATATGCGATTTGTCATTTTTGTGTGTTTATTTCTTAATAAACAAATGAGATAATCTCGGTTCTCCTCCATTGCTCATATTTCCCCCTCTTGGTCGGCGACTGCGAGTTACGTCACTCCTCATACAATCCCGCCCCACAGTATAGACCCGCCCCTGACGCTGATTGACAGGTTTCCATGTAACGTGTTGGAAACGCAATTGCAAATGGATTAGCGATTGCGTTTGAGTTTTGGCGGCTTGACGCGCGGCGCAGAGAAAGTGAAAAAGCAAACGTGGTGATTGATTTTGCTGTTTAAATATGACAGGTTCATGACGTGTAAGACCTGGGAAATACAAATGCAAATGGACTTTTCTTTTTCATTTGAAATTTGGCAGTCAGTGTGCGCTCGCGAAGGCGAAACAGCAAACGGTAATGCAACGTTTGCAATTGCATTTGAATTATGGCACAGTTTGTGCGTCCACATATGGGAAATGCAATTGCAAATGTAAATTACAATTCCTTTGGAATATTGTCCGGGAAATCGCTCCATAGGAGCCAAAACAAAAAAGTGTCACTCTGCCAGTGTTTGACTGTAAAATTGATTTTGTTTTTTAAATAAAGATGCAGCTTATATATTTTTTTTCCTAATTTCTCACATAAAAGGACTCTGTTAAACATCCCCATTCCAATCTACATCTAAATCTGGGAAATTATTCCGCTCAATTTTACACAATATAGAGGTCTTGGATTTATTTCAAGAAATATTGTTTACATGTTTGAACTAGAATATAATTGGAAGGGAACATATTTAGGAACTGTGTTTTTCAGACAGATGAAGCCCTGAGAGTCAGTAGGGCTGTACAAGATCAGGACTCTCTGAACATGTGATTCCCCATCCCTCAAACACATCACACATCACATACAGACAAGACTGGACAAGCACTAATGAATGACTGTAACTTTACGTGTGTTTAATTACCTTCAATATTCTAATCGGTCAGAATGGCGGACGACCTGCAGGTTTATTTTGTCAGTGTTAAAAATGTCTGTCAGTGATGTAAAATATCCGGTTGATGTGACCTCTAAGTCAGGCAACTCTAAAGGAGCTGAGACTTTACAATCACTTTAACAGGGTACTTCTGCAGAAACTAGAGAAGCGGAGCGGAGGCGGAGCCAAACCAGAGAAAAGAGGCTGAAGATATACAGGAGTGTTTATTTGGCTCACAGCATGGTAATGTGTGTGTGTGTGTATATGAGTTGGTATTCATCACATTCATCACAGTCACGCTATGGGGAACAAAAACGGTGTGGGGACAAAAAATCACGTCCCCATAACGGAAAGCCTTGAAACATGTTGAGGAGGCTGTACATAGGTGCCTCAAAGTTTTAGCTTTGGCCCATAATTGATGTGCTGGACTGGTCGTGTTATACACACAGATTTTCCATACTGCCCCCTGTAGTCTGGAGCCAGAACTTTTCAGGGTTGGAGCTTGGCAGACCACCACACACACTCTGCAAGTCTAATTCATTCAAATTACAGTACCACCTACTTGTTAAATAGATTCTAGGTAATCTGCGCATGTGTAATAGCTTTAAACTAAGAGGTAAGACCAAATGGCTAAAATTTTGGACTACAGTTTGGAAGATCCCAGGTTCAAACCCCACAACAACCACGTTGCCACTGTTGGGCCCTTGTGCAAGGCCCTTAACACTCAACTGATCAGATGTATAATGAGATAAAAATGTAAGTCGCTCTGGATAAGAGTGTCTGCCAAATGCCTAACTGAAACTATTAATTTCTTAAAATTTACTCAACCCCTTTTTCGGCTTAAAACAAACTCATAATGATTAGTTAGATGTACTTTTTAAGGAAGGTATAACTACCTTAAAACAGCAGTTTCAATTAACTTTTTAAAATGATTTGGCACAACTTCAACCACTGAAGTTGAGTGAACTAAAAATTGCTTTGCAACAGGTTGCCTTAACTTTTTAAGTTAAGTCAACTTTTATTTTTTACAGTGTATATGCACATGCACTCATACAGGAAATTTCGGAATTTCATTTAACCTAACCTGCATGTCTTTGGACTGTGAGAGAAAACCGGAGTACCCTAAGGAAATGCACACTGATCCAAGTCCAGAATTGAAATAACCACTAACCAATATGCCACTGTAGCACCAGAAGGAAAATTAACTATTTTAAATTTACATGTCAATATACAAGCTACTATTTTCATACAGGTCAAATCTGGTTCCTGAATATATAAAGAGAGTACATATGATATTACTTTATGTAACCTTTACACACCCTTGTGCAGGTGGAAAAATACAGCAGTGTAATCTCTAACCCAATGTGGCTGAACCGAGTGAAATCCAAACTGCAGAATAAGGAGTATGAAACCATGTGACAGTTTCTACATGATGTCCTTCTCATCTTCAAAAACTGCAAAAAATTTAACCAGGTGAGATGCAAATTCTAGAAGTTTAGCACTATGGTATAATATATCACTGAGTACAAGAGGCACAATTGATATGTCCATCTGTAAAACATTAAGCTCAACACACTCTGTAATAAAATCTTGCTAATAAACTGTTTGATTATTATAAAATGTATCTTACATTATGTGAGGTGTAGTAGGCAAACCTCACCAAGCATCAACCTGACCATGGGAAAATAAAGCTCCCAACAGGATCCCAACTACTTTTAAAAGGTTCACTCATGCATGTCACTCATTGTTCATTTTATTAATTGTAGCTTCTCTAGTCAAGTCTGACATAAAGTTGTAAAATACAGACTACTGTTTAAGTATCAATATGTAAAAAAAAAAAATAATAAAAAATCCTGAATAGTAAAAACAAGAAAGTTCTCTAATTGTCCCCTTAAATCATTAACCAAATGTGTGGTCTTGTTATCCTAATAAGAATGTAAATAACATGATTGCAAACAAACACTCTTATCCTTACTCCACTCTTAATTGACTAGAGGCCTGCACAACAATTTTAATCTAACAGCATCAGTGATGAGAAATGCATTTGTTGTGTCCTTTTGTTGCCGTATTGTTTGGTATAAAAATAATGAGTGAAGAGAGAATCACTTGGTCTGATTCATTATGCTTGCCAATGCCAGTTGAGATACAGGTGAGTATCAGTCTAAGGAGTCTTTAGAACCAGTTTTCCTAGTTGAGGGCTGGTACTTCGCCTGTCACAATGTGAAGATCTGATTTGAAATCAGGCACTTTTTTAATGTGAAGAAATATAAATAAATGATAAAAAAAAAAAAAAAAAATATATATATATATATATATATATATATATATATATATATATATATATATATATATATGTGTGTGTGTGTGATACTCATAGACAGCACTGTTCACTTGTTAATGTTAAGAACGTTAAGATCCCTTAAGAATGTTAAGATCCCATGAGCTCGCAAACTGATTTTCAGCCAAACAAAATTTTATTAAGTTAAATTAAAACCACTAGATGGTGATTGGGACTTGATGATACCATGTTTTATCCAATGTATTCAGACTTCATCTAATATTTTTAGAGTTTAATTCAATATGGATTTTCTCTCATGTCCTCCATTCAGTATTTTACTTTTCACCCTCCAGAGGGATGTCACACATCATATAGTCATACTATTGCAAACTGCCTATTTTATTATACATTCTTATTTAATCATCAGCCTGAAAATTATTTCATTATTCCTCATGTAAGTCATGTAATTATCAGTCTTGTGCACTCTACTCTATAGCAAGAGCAAAAGCTTTATTTTTACTAGCACTATTTGTAGATTGTGTGTTTGTTTGAGAAATGTCTACTAAAATGCTTTCTTTTGTAATTTATCTATGATTAATACTTCTAATAATATTACTATTATTGTTTATAACATAGAGAAATAACCATCTGGTTGACAAATTTTTTGTATTTTGTGTGTGTGTATATGTGTGTATATGTGTGTGTGTGTGTGTGTGTGGGTGGGTGGTAGTGTGTGTGTGTGTGTGTATGTGTGTGTGTGTGGTAGTGTGTGTGTGTGTGTGTGTTTGTGTGTGTGTGTGGTAGTGTGATAGTGTGTGGTAGTGTGATAGTGTGTGTGTGGTAGTGTGATAGTGTGTGTGTGGTAGTGTGTGTGTGTGGGGGGGGGGTGGGGGGGGGTAGTGTGTGTGTGTGTGTGTGTGTGTTTGGTAGTGCGTGTGTGTGTGGTAGTGTGTGTGTGTGTGTGTGGTAGTCTGTGTGTGTGTGTGTGTTTGGTAGTGTGTGTGTGTGTGTGTGTGTGTGTGTTTGGTAGTGTGTGTGTGTGTGTGTGTGTGTGTGTGTGTGTGATAGTGTGTCTGTGTGTGATAGTATGTGTGGTAGTGTGTGTGTGGTAGTGTGTGTGTGGTAGTGTGTGTGTGGTAGTGTGTTTGTGTGTGTGTGTGGTAGTGTGTGTGTATATGTGTGTATATGTGTGTGTGTGTATGTGTGTGGTAGTGTGTTTGTGTGTGTGTGTGGTAGTGTGTGTGTATATGTGTGTATATGTGTGTGTGTGTATGTGTGTGTATATGTGTGTATATGTGTTTGTGTGTATGTGTGTGTATATGTGTGTGTGTGTGTGTGTGTGTGTGTGTGTGTGTGTGTGTGTGTGTGTGTGGTAGTGTGTGTGGGGGTGGGGGGTAGTGTGTGTGTGTGTGGGGGGGGGGGTGGGGGGTAGTGTGTGTGTGTGTGTGTGTGTGTGTGTGTGTTTGGTAGTGTGTGTGTGTGTGTGTGTGTGTGTGTGTGTGTTTGGTAGTGTGTGTGTGTGTGTGTGTGTGTGTGTGTGTGTGTGTGTTTGGTAGTGCGTGTGTGTGTGGTAGTGCGTGTGTGTGTGGTAGTGTGTGTGTGTGTGTGGTAGTGTGTGTGTGTGTGTGTGTGGGTGTGGTAGTGTGTGTGTGTGTGTGTGTGTGTGTGTGTGTGGTAGTGTGTGTGTGTGTGTGTGTTTGGTAGTGTGTGTGTGTGGTAGTGCGTGTGTGTGTAGTAGTGCGTGTGTGTGTGTGTGGTAGTGCGTGTGTGTGTGTGTGGTAGTGTGTGTGTGTGTGGTAGTGTGTGTGGTAGTGTGTGTGTGTGTGTGTGTGTGGTTGTGTGTGTGTGTGTGTGTGTGTGTGTGTGTGTGTGTGTGTGTGTGGTAGTGTGTGTGGTAGTGTGTGTGTGTGGTAGTGTGTGTGGTAGTGTGTGTGGTAGTGTGTGTGTGGTAGTGTGTGTGTGTGTGTGGTAGTGTGTGTGTGTGTGGTAGTGTGTGTGTGTGTGTGTGGTAGTGTGTGTGTGTATGTGTGTGTGGTAGTGTGTGTGTGTGTGTGTGTGTGTGGTAGTGTGTGTGTGTGTGTGTGTGGTAGTGTGTGTGTGTGTGTGTGTGTGGTAGTGTGTGTGTGTGTGTGTGTGTGTGTGGTAGTGTGTGTGTATGTGTGTATGTGTAGGTGTGTGTATATGTATATGTGTAGGTGTGTGTATATGTATATGTGTAGGTGTGTGTGTAGGTGTGTGTGTGTGTGTACCTCCCGGTGGTGGTGAGGACGATGATGGCCCCTGCACTACATTTGAAGCTCGACTCGACAGCTCCGATCGCCGTCACCTCTGTGGGGTCTGAACTCAGAGCAGTGAGACGCCTCAGATCCTCAAACACCCGCTGGTGGAACAGAGCAGCCTCGGCCTCCCTGCAGATCTACAATTCAATTCAATTCAATTTTATTTATATAGCGCTTTTAACAATGGTCATTGTCTCAAAGCAGCTTCACAAAATTCTCAAAGCAGCTTCAGAATTTTTTTTTTTATAATTTTTTTTGCGTGTATGTGTGTGAAAAAAAAATGTGTCTAGATAATGAGATGAATGAATGAATGATGCAGGATGTCTCTGATGAGCAAGCGTAGGGTGCCGGCGACAAATTCATCTACAGAGACAGACAGAGAGGGAGAACGACAGATGGGGGGGGGGGGGGGAGCGAAGGTGCTCATGATAAACAGAATGTACATTTATTTATTCTTTTACATGTGCATGACCGTGACAGGAAACTGAAAGACTTTTTCTAAAAAATTATTTATACAAATTCATGTGAAGTGCATAAACGTAATAGGTGATGTCCTTCTCTCAAACTCCTGTCCCCTGTCAACTCTGAGTAAACAGTGTGTTTGGTGCCACTTTACTGTTTGCTTTCTTTCTGACTATCTGCCCACTAATAACATCACAGGGTGTTTATAATAAAAGAGAGATATCAGTAAGTGTATGAATAACTGTGCAGTTCTCCTGACTGTAAATGTAAATCTACAACCCAAGACTTTACAGGCAGTGAAGCTAAAATAAGTGTGTAAACCCCCCCATCCAAAACCACAACCTTCCCAATCTAAACTGTGTCCTACTCACCTGGAGACAGAGACGCTACCTGACCATGTCACACCCACAGAGTCACCTGATACTGTAGAATCAAAACATCCACAATATTCAGGTCTGTGTCTAAGCCCAGCTGTGTACATTCTAACAGGCAGGAGGCGAGGATACACTTTCTGCTCATCTTTAGGCAGCAGCACACTAGATTGTGTGTGATTGTAGTGTTAGTCCCTCTGTGTGTGTGTGTGTGTGTTAACCCACACATTCTCTGTCTGATCACAAGCAAATTACTGTGTTTATTAAAAGAAGTACAAGAAAATAAGCTCATTGTGTGCGCGCGCACACACACACACACACACACACACACACACACACACACACACACACACACACACAGCTCAGTAATCAGTCCAATATCAGAGACAATACAGAGATCAGATGGTTAAATCTCAGAACAGAGCTAAGGATCTTCCCAAACACACACAGACTCTAAAAAGGCAGTTTTAACAGGTACACCGTCCTGCAGCTAACCTTTATAAAGCTTTGGGGTCTGACCTCAACGCCTCTTCCCTCCACACTGACACCAGGTCTGAGTCCGCGCACATCGCCCCCTATCTCATGCACACGGCTCCCAGTGACATTTCACATCGATGTTAAAACATTAATATTCAACTATAAAGCAGTAAATAGTCTCAATCCACATTATCTTCAACAGCTGCTGGTATTTTATAATCAGCTGTGCCTACTTCGATTAAAGGGTGCAGACTATTTGTTGGTACCTTGTATAATGAAGACTACAGCAGGCGAGGAAGCTTTTTCCAACAAAATGAAATTTTTAAAAAGGATTTCTGTAACAACAGAAATTCCTGTCTATGTTCTTTGTTAAAAGTGCTGCACAATCAAAATGTAATTCAGTTAAACGATGATCGCAAACACAAATGTTTTCAGTCTAGAAAAATAAAAGAACTGGCACTGCCTTTTCACTGCTTTCTGACACTAAGAGGCGACTGTACATTTATATCCAGATTAATGTAAAGCTGCTGTATGACAATGTCTTGTGTAAATAAGGTCATTTGTTCCATTGTGGAATTTTATATTTAGGTCTCTCTCTCTCCATCTGTGTGTGTGTGTGTGAGATCCAACTCTTGATTCAGATTCTAATTACCAACTTGGTGACTGCATCCGGCCTCCTCCAACAGAACTGACATATTCACATATTTACATAATCATTATGTCTAAGTTACATAATGATTTGCATCTAGTTTACATAATCAATTTTAAGCTGTGCAGAGACATATATTACTGTCAAAAAGAAACAACACACACACACACACACACACTCACTGAGTGCATCATGGACACTGCCTCCACTGGGTAGCGCCCTTTAGCCGTCTCTGCAGAGAGCATGACACAGTCGGCTCCATCCAGCACAGCATTAGCGACATCACTACTCTCAGCACGGGTGGGCCGGGAGTTCAATACCATACTCTCCAACATCTACACCCACACACATATGCACACACACACACACAATTGTAAAACACTCATGTTATAAGAATAAAATAGGTGATCATGTTCTGAGAAGCTGGTGGTGGTGGTGTGTGTGTATGTGTGATGATGATGATGATGATGATGTAGTCCAGGTTACCTGTGTTGCACAGATGACTGGTTTTCCGGCGGAGTTGCATCGTCCGATCATCATCTTCTGTGCGATGAAGACTTTCTCTGCTGGAATCTCAATCCCAAGATCACCGCGAGCGACCATCACTCCATCACTCTCCCTCAGAATCTCATCAAAACTACAGACAGACAAATAGACAGACAGATGGACAGCCATCACTCCATCACTTATTTAGATTCTCATCAAAACTACATGATATTAGTAGTGTGTGTGTGTGTGTGTGTGTGTGTGTGAGTGTGTTTGAGCTCACTTTTGCACTCCCTGTCTGTTTTCCACCTTGCTGATAACTTTGATTTTGGCTCCACTGGGTCCTAGCGCCCTCCTTACGGCCCCCACATCCTCGGCGCAGCGAATGAAGGACGCGAAGACGATGTCCACGCCCTCCTCCACGCCCAGCTGCAGGTCGGCTGTGTCCCGTTCACTCACTGCGGGTAAGTTCACAATCTCCGCCCCAGGCAGGTTCACACCTTTACGGCTACACAGAATGCCACCACTCTCCACCCGAGTCTCCACCCACCTGTCACCTGAGGGACAGAGTGGGCGGAGCCTGTGTGTTACATGTGATGATGAAAGGGTCCAATCACGCCACTGTGGTCTGAATATAAATTGAGTGACCTGATTAGCTGAGGAGAGTCAGGTGGTGAACTGAAACTCAGACACACTGGACCCTCTGCACCCAATCTCCATAATGCAAAAGTTTCCTGTTACCATGACAACGAAAGGCCGAAACGAAAGCACAAAACCTCGACCGGTGCAGCGATACGCTGCTCACACCATCATTCACAGGTGTGTCGTGAAGGAGGAATATTTTGATAGAGTATCTATTATTTTTGTGTGTGTGTGTGTGTGTGTGTGTGTGTGTGTATTGGGGGTTGGGTGTGGGAGCAGGTCCTGGCAAGTTGTCATGACAACTCAGAAAACATTGAGGTTGCTGAACTAGTTTAACAGGATATTCAGGCATGTGTGTGTGTGTGTGTGTGTGTGTGTGTGTACCGATGCGTAGCACTGTGAGAGAGATGAGTCCATCGTCAATGTAGATGGTTCCTCCCACCTTAACCACGTGTGACAGATCCGGGTAGTCCACCCAAACACGTGAGCTGTCCGTCACGTTCCTCTCCGCTTCGTCTGTCACCACCGTCACCACGGAGCCGCGCTCCAGCTTCACCTCACCATCCACAAGCTCACACACACACACACACACACACACATTAGTGAGGTGTTACGTAAACATAATAAATGCACCAGTCCACACTGCTGCATCTCCCTAACACCTGAGCCTTCACATGTACGTACAGTAACTACAGCTGGATTTGAGACGAAACCACAAATGCGAGACCACACACACACACACACACACACACACACACACACACACACAAACACACACACACACACTTACCCCTTGTACCAGACCAGTGCGTATTTCTGGTCCTTTGGTATCCAGAGCGATGGCTACGGGCTGATACGTCAGGGGGTCAGAGGTCAGCGACTGCACCGCTTCACGGATATTCCGGATAGATTCTCTGTGATACTAAGAGACATTCTGTCAGAACACTTCACACACACACACACACACACACACACACACACACACACACACACACACACACACAAGCACCCTCACAGACACACATACACACCTCATGGGTTCCGTGGGAGAAGTTTAGCCGAGCGATGGTCATTCCAGCCTTCACCATAGCCTGCAGCTTCGGCACAGAGCGGGACGCTGGGCCTGCATCACACACACACACACACACACACACACACACACACACACACACACACACACACATACAGAGAAAAGTATCTTTTATCCATTCCTCATTGCAGACTCCCCCCCCCCCAAAGTGAAGTTAATGTAATGTAACTACGGTGGTGTAAATATAAACACAATTAATGATGATAAAACCGGAATGCCCTTTTAATGTTGGAGGCGGAGCTTTAGGGGAGTATGTCAGTTATTTATTGTCCAATCAGACAGCTTGTTACTGACCGATGGTGCAGATGATGCTAGTGTTGCGCGCTGTGATCGGCTCCTGGTCAATGTCCAATAAACACAAGTGTTCCAGGAACGAGTCGCCAACCTTCTGCTGAACCAACGACTCCATCACGTCACACTGACAGACAGACAGACAGACAGGTCGACTCATCACTCATGATTAGTTGATAGTATTTCCCTGTGTCTCCCTCACTTTCTCCCGATCTCTCTCTCTCTCACACACACACACACACACACACACACACACACACACACACACACACACACACACACACACACACACACACACTGTTGTTATCTGCTCCACACTGGATTTGGATCTGCAAATCTGGATGGAGATTTTCTCCTGGATGTTAAACTGAAGCCGAGTCCTGAGTGTGAGATGAGGACAGACAGATGTGGGTGGAGTTTAGATCAGCACAGGTGTGACAGCGCAGGTAGAGGTGGGGTTTTTCCTCACTCACCGACGAGTTTATTTCTGTGTAACTCCGCCCACATGTAGAGAACTGGGTTTAAGTTCACACTCCGAATTTCTTACAGCCACAGAAAGATGTTTAAATCAGTTCACTTTTAACTATTTTAATGTTTAAACCTTTAAACACTGAGAATTAAAACACTGCAGAGTTTAAACTGGGCTTCATTAAACCGGAATAAAGTCTCAGACTGCATTAACTTCTGCTAATCATTATCTACTGAACAAACACTCCAGGAGGTCAGGAGGTCCACAGCCGATCACACGCACACATACACACACACACACACACAGTAGTTTTTATGTTATCATTTATTACTGTTTCTTTACACTTTGATTCTAATCTTTGATTCTTTACACTTCGATTCTACAATTTTCCATCTAATCCAGTTCGGACACACACACACACACACACACACACAGACAGACCCACACACACACACACACACACACACACACACACACTTAACCCTCCGCTCTACAGAACTCACCAAGATTACAGAATTAATTAGATGAAATAATTATGTAACCAATTAAATATTTAAAGTAAATAAGAACCGATAAACATTTCATTAAAACTTTATACAAAGAGTAAAAGTTGCCAAACCTCAGAGAGCGTCACGAGAGATCAGGGAACAAGTGGAATGTCTTCACACACACAGGCGCGCACACACACACACACCATCTGCTGGACAATGGCTGTGTTTACAGGCAGAGAAATCAATTGATTATCTGGGTGTTTTTAGATGTATGTCCAGTGGGCTTGTCCAGTGGGCGTGTCCACACATCTAGTATGTGTTAACATTAAGTTTGAATGCATATACAATACAATATGTTTCACTGTAACAACCTTATATTAACATGCAAATTGGAACCCACTCACAAACCTACACACTCCACTTCCTTTTCCTGGTAAGTAGACCTGTGTGAATCACAGTGCACTTGCTTGTATTGGTGTGTGCCCATGGGTATCAGTTTGTGTACCCAGATAGCACTGCTTTGTCGGCCCAACGTCAGCAAGGTTTTGGTAACTTTTTGTTCAGTGCTCTGACGTCAGGTGAAAGTTGGGCAGACGGCAGTGCATACGTTGGGCCCATGTGGGTATCAGTGAATGGCCCAACATCATTTTGTCCATTGGCCCACTGTTGGCCCATTAGGGGGGCAAAGAGAGGTTGGCCCCATGATGGTTCAGTAAATAATGGCAAAGTTGAAAATGGTAAATTGTAAATTAAATTATATTACTTGGTTTTTGCAGCATGATTAATATGTACATGCAGCTGCACTATTCAAGCAAGTGTTTATGCACATAATCAACATCTCTGAATCTTTGAAAATGAACTGAAAATTGTATACACAAGTCTTTACTTAAGCGGCAAACGCGTCGGTCACGTGATTCCAGCAAACGCGAGGCTTCATTTGTCATTGGTCACATGATCCTCAGGGAACCTACACACACCTCAAAGCAGGGGCGGACTGGCCATCTGGAGTACTGGGAGTTTTCCTGGTGGGCCACTGGCCAGTGTAGTCCGGCCCAGTCAGTACACAAATATATAAAAAATTATGGAAACCATAATACTGCATCTCTTTCCTAATCATATGGATGAGAGCGTTGATCGCACGGGTGCCGCCGACAAAGAGCGTGTTGTTGCCGGAGAGAGAGGTTGATTTACGACAGCTGTTTACGGGAGTGTAGTCCAGTTGCATTGTGGGTAATGAGGTCCGGTGTGTGTGAAGTTGAACGCAAATGCGAGATGTAGTGATGCAGCGAATTTATAAGCAAATTAATAATAATTTCAATGAATGAAAAGGAGGAAGAAGAAAAGGTGGAGCTGAAAAGTACACGAAAATAAGAAAAAGCTTTAGAGGTAAATGCTGTGAAATGCTTCAAATGAACAGATTCTGCATTTGGTGTGAAGGAAAGTTCCAGTTCCGCAGGCTCTGATTGCTCTAACATTACTGTCAGGGACAGCGAGGCTGGATCCAGCAGCTTACCACATCCCACATCATAATACACTGGCTCATTATAGTGGAGATTAATTTTTAAAACTACATACTAGTATAAAAATATAAGTCAAACAAAAACGTAAATAAAAAAGTATCACTGCACATGTATTGGGTCGTATTTGTAAAAATAAATAAATAAAAAAAAAGAAAAGAAAAGAAACAAAGGAAAGAACAATAAATTCATTATTCAAAGTTATTCAGATCAGTGTAAAGTTAGTATGATTTTAAAAGTGCTATAACTCCACCTGGCACAGTTTCATCCTAGTGGAAGAATTTGACTACATGTGCAGTGGCATGGAAAAGTATTTGCCCCTTCCTGATTTTTTTCTTTGCATATTTGTCACACTTGTATGGGTGGAATTTCACCTAAACACTTTATGAGGAAAAGAAAAATTGGCCTTTTTGTTTGAGATATCATTTCGCATTGAGTAACATTTCGCAGGGGGTATCATTGTGATGCAGTGTAAGATATGCCTCAGTGTAAACTGTAAGTGCAGCAGGTCAGTGATGATGAACCAGTGCCTGCTGATTGACCAACACGTCTCCCCTGATCTACCAGAGCCAAGTAAAAAGAATCACAATGAAACTGAACAGATAAGCTGGAATAAAATCAGTAGCAGCATTAACTCGTGCTAGTAATTATTATGGTAGTCAATATTAATTAAAAATAATGTTTCTCAGCCTTATTTCGAATTAATATTGACTATCATAATAATTAAAATAAGTAACTAGTTTACTAGCATGAGCTAATGCTGCTAATGATTTTATTTCAGCTTACCTGTTCAGTTTTATTGCCATTCTTTGTAAAATATTGTCTTTATAGGTTTATATGTTGTTTGTCTTGATGTTCTTTCCTTTGTTTCTTTGTTTTACTAATATGACCCAATATATGTTCAGTGATACTTCAAATAGTATATTTAAATAGCATTGATTTCCGTATTTCCGTTATATTTTTATACTAGTAACTGGTGTTAAAATATATCTCTACATTAATGAGCCAGTGTATTATGATGTGGGCTGCTGTGGGCCAGAAAGTCCAGGGCCACTTTTTGGTCCCAGTCCGCCCCTGCCTCGAAGCAAGACTTTCTTTTGGACACGCCCCCTTCTGCTTCATACAAGCTTCAGAGCTTCTCTATCGCAGTGGTAACATGAACAATTTTCAATTGAATAAAATTTTATTTTATTTGTATCGCGCTTTTAACAATTGTCATTGTCGCAAAGCAGCTTTACACATTCAAAATAATTATTTAAGTTTGTATGAGATGTGAATGTGTGTGAATCAGAATGATCATATCGTCCCTGATGATGAACGAGCCGAAGCCGACGGTGCTGAGGGAAAAACTACTTGCGACTACTGACTCGTCCCTATGCTGAACTGGTCTTCATGTTAATTTAAATAATTTCTGTCATATTGAATTTTCACCTGCACAACACACAAGATGTTATATCATTTCTATCTGTTATCGCCCAAATGAGGATGGGTTCCCTGTTGAGTCTGGATCCTCTCAAGGTTTCTTCCTAATGCCATCTCAGGAAGTTTTTCCTTGCCACCGTCGCCGTCACCCTTGGCTTGCTCATCAGAGAAATTTCATTCATTCGTCTCATTATTATTATCTGCACATTTTTCTCACACATACACACTTCCAATTATTTTCTTTTCTATAATTATTATATTTTTATTATGATTATTAATTAATTAATTTATTTATTTATTTTTAATTAATTAATTTATTATTATTATTATCATTAAAAAATATATATATATTTTTTAATTCTTTAATTTTTGTGAAGCTGCTTTGAGACAATGACCATTGTTAAAATCGCTATATAAATAAAATTGAATTGAATTGAATTGAAAAACTCCCTGAGATGGTAATAGGAAGAAACCTTGAGAGGAACCAGACTGAACAGGGAACCCATCCTCATCTGGGTGATGACGGATAGCAGGGACTGATCTGCACTCATACTGTGTGTTAGGAGGCTGGAAGATCAGTATACTGTAACAGGAGATGTTAATTGATGTTAATATGGAGTCCAGGTAGTAAGACCAACAACAACAACAACATGGAGTCCAGGTAGTAGGTAGCAGGACTAACTATGACATCATAACTAAAATGGAGGAGCCAGAAGGAAACACAGACATGAGGGGGAACTGAGATGTAAAGCAAACAATCACCTCACCATCAACAAACCTGAGTGATCAATGAGAGTGAGGAAGACAGCATCTAAACATACTAGTTCACCATAATACTCTACGTCCATGAGACCCTCAGATCTGCTCCTTTACATAAGGCAAATCTATTTATAAAAATGCTTGGCTAAATAAATAGGTTTTTAGCCTAGACTTAAACACTGAGACTGTGTCTGAGTCCCGAACACTATTTGGAAGACTGTTCCATAATTTTGGGGCTTTGTAAGAAAAAGCTCTGCCCCCAGCTTTAGTTATCATAATATGCGGTACTGACAAGCAGCCTGCATCCTTTGATCGAAGTAGGCGTGGCGGATCGTAAAACACTAGCAGTTCGCTCAGATACTGCGGCGCGAGACCATTTAATGCTTTATATGTCAAGAGTAGTATTTTAAAATCAATGCAAAATTTCACAGGGAGCCAATGCAGTGAAGTAACATAAAAAAGCTCACAGTTAATAGTTTTGCTGTAATATGGTAACAAAAGATGTTTAGCTATACACTAATTGAGCTCAATTTACAGTGAATACAGTAGCATACGGAGCCATAGCGTGGTTAGAACCAGAGGGATTGTTGCCATAGTATGCACCAGAAATGTTAAAAACATATTGTTTTGTTTTAGGGCTGCATTTGTGTATGTTTAAATATATTAAATATATGTCCTATGGTAGTCGCATGTGAAACTGCCATTGAGCCAACTGTGGATCATTGAGCCATCATTTTGATAGTTGAAAAGAATATTTCGAGGAACATACTTTGAAGTACATTTTAATCTACAATGTTCAAATAGTTGATGTATGTACACAGAGTAAAGTCAAGGTTCTCCAAAGATGCTGTAATGTTGATGATAAAGATGATGATGATAAAGAACAGCTGAACTACAGTGACCAAGCTAATGGTGAAAGTACTGAGGTGAATGATGATGAGGAAGATGCAGAGCAACCTTGATATAAGAGACAGTGTGAGGCGATGGGTGCTTTGTTTGTACAGTATGCATTTATTTTCATCCACCTTGCTAAGAGAAAAAGTGTTTGTACTAGGTGTTTGTAGTTCATCATAATAGTTACATATATTTTCATAGTTTGTAAGCATTTTATCACAATTAAAATTAATAAATACATTTCTGATTAAATTAGTCTAATTTCATTTCTAACTTGCCATTATCTACTGAACTAACTTGCCATTATCTACTGAACCGACGTTGTGCCAACATTGGTCCAACCTATCTTTGGCCCCACCCCTGGCCCAACCATTTGCCCAACGTATGCTATGTGTTATCTGGGTAAGAGTGTGTGTTGCAGAGTTCGGGAACACAACTCTAATGCGATGAACACACCAGTGAAGACCAAACAGGAGACAGCAGTTTTTACTTAACAAGAAGTGATGGATTCTCTGGAGACATGCGAGTTCTGTAGATGTTTGTCCTTCCTGCTTTGCTACCGTTCGGATGATCCTGCTTAATACCTGCGCTTTGCTTTCTGTATCTGTACTTTTTTCTGATCTTTCTAAGATTTTTACTTCAGCAGATCAGCACAGTGCTCAAACAAAAAATTTTTGGCACAAACATTAAATTTAGAACTTTTTAGGATTGGACAAAAAAATATTTCTGATAGTATCCACTATCAGAAACATCAGTAGCAGGACAACAACTTCATGCTGCTTTCCTCAAGCAACCGTCTCTGATGTGAAAAGGGAATTTCGAAACATTCCGACGAAGCATAAGACTGCAAATCAAACCATCATCCACGTGGGGAAGAATGACGTTTGGAAAGAGCAGTCAGAACTCCTTAAGAAGGATTTCAGTGAACTATTTGAAACACTTCAAAGACTTGAAGTTCAGTCGTTTATCAGTGGATCACTCCCAGCAAGGGGAACTAACATGTTCTCACGGTTGTTTGGGCTGAACACATGACTACAAAGAACCTGTAGTTCAAAAGGAGTCAACTTCATCGACAGCTTCAATCTTTTTTGGGGCCATAGACAACTGTTCAAACTGGATGGTCTCCACCCAAACAAACTTGGTGCAAGGGTGCTAAAGGAAAATATCTATTTCTCCCTCCATCATCCTTCAGCAGAATGTGCCAATCCTCTCAACCTGAATTGCACATGCACACCTGGACAAAGTTTGAGTGACCACAGACAGCTTTCAAGTCATAATGTGGTTAAAGAATCTCACAAGGACATTGATAACACCACGCAGCCAAAACAACCACTGCTCATGGACATCCCAGCTCAGTCCTGCTCACAGAGCTCCTCATGTATAGACTGTGACATACTACAACAGCTTCAAGATAACTTTCTGGAAAACAAGGGAATTCAGGAAATTTCACTACAGCCACCAGAAACACCAGAATCAGGGCCCATCTCACCAGAGATCCCATCTCACCATCTATCTCTCTAGCATCTCCACTTCTAAGCTTCTCACAGAAAATGGAGGAACTGGTATATACTGGGACCAAACTCTCCCACTCTTTTGCTGCAAGTCCCCAGATGCCAACTAAAAAACAGTGGGCGCCACCACCACCAAGGCCTGTGGCCCCAGCTCGTCCTCTTCCTCCTGTGAGAACTCTCCGACCGCTGCCACAGTGCCAGGGCTCAAACCCCCCTTCTCCATCTGGTCTAGGTGAAACAAAACAAACAGATAGCAGCTCTCATTGATGTATGTTGGGAACTGTTAGGAGAGGTGGAGGTGTAGCTGCTCTATTTAAAGATGGTTATTAATGCAAGCCAGTGTCATTTGGTCAATATTTGGTGCTTTCAGGGGGCCCCCGGCCCTGCTATAGGAACTTTAAAGGGAAATGGGTGCATGGGAGCCTACTTTTAGACGGCCCGCCTATTATGCCCGCCGACTATTAGGCCCGCCTATTATGGTCCTTCTGGCTACCAGGGGGTCCTAGGGAGGATGGGGGCCTTGGGGGCTTTTAGAGGGCCCTCTGATTATGAGGGCCCTACTAGGAGGCCCTAGGGAGGAGGGTGTAGTGTACCTTCAGAGGGCCATCTGATTAGAAGGACCCCTACCATGGGGCCCCTGGCTTCTGGGGGGAGGGGAGGGGTGTGTTATCAGCATTAAAGAAGGCCCTCTGACTAGGGAGCGGTAGCATGGTGGCATGGAGGCGGTTAACCTGCCCGCTGAGTGGCCCCCAGACCAGTATAACAGTGTAAGAGTTTGACCAGTGTAATCACTCCCAGGACTGTAGTGGAGGCTAAACGCAAGTAAACACGGTTTACCCACCTCTGAAATTTCAGAATTAGAGTTTACCCACTTCTTAATTGATCTAAATGCACATCATAGTATAGTTTATGCACAAAATGTGATCACAGAATTCGTAGTTCACCCACCTCCTATTTTACCACTACACCCTTGATCACTCCGTTCTGTATGGGGATATGGTACACAGGTGGATTCTGGCATGGTTCAGCTGGACACGGTACACATGTAGTGTGATCACAACATGGCTCTCACTGTACATTCACACCAGGAGAGACCAAAGCGTTGAATTTTCTTTATTCACTTTGTTCGCTCATTGGAATGTTTGATTTAGCCTGTTACCGTGGGGTGTTGGTAAATCTATATATTAGACTTGGTTTTCACCAAACCGCGTCTGTAAGAGCCATATCGTATTTGTTATGGATTTGGTGTTGTGTTTATTTGTTTTATTTTATTTTATTCTATCACATTCGAAGGGCACTGGTGGCTCAGTGGTAGGTGTTTCACCTGCCATGCGGAAGGCCCGGGTTCGATTCCAGCCAGTGCCCACACCCCAGCCACTGGATACAGTGCCGGTCCCAAGCCCGGATAAAATGGGAGGGTTGCGTCAGGAAGGGCATCCGGCGTAAAAAACCTGTGCCAAGTTGTAGTGCGGACTGGATATTCCGCTGTGGCGACCCCTTGTCGGGAGCAGCCGAAAGACCAACAACAACAACAACAACATTCTATACATTAGTTAAGCATTAAGCATTAAGTTTATTACATAAGCCATAAGCTTTGAATTTGTTAGTTAAGCATCCATTTTGACAATCGTAAGTTGGTCTGTGATAGTCATTCCACTATTACATGTTTTTGTACAGATCTGGCCTTTAAAAACGCACGTTTTCAGAAAAGGGATCCGACGACTTGCCGCGGCTTCCCGCAGGAAGCTGTGAAAATGCCCTTCATTACCTGCAGGGGGCAGTCGTGTTTCAGTCTGAAGTATTGTGTGTCTACTGAAGCCTATAACACCCGCAACACCTGCACCGCCACGCTCCAGCCAGGTGAGGTCGGGGTCACCAGATTACTGAGCCGCAACCTTGTCGCCCCCTAGTGTGTCTATGTAGGTATGTCTCCCCATCACTAACAATGTGCACCTGTGTCATTCCCCTGTGTGTCATTATATAAGCCAGCCGAACCCGTAGAGTTTTGTCCGTTCACTGTTTGTCACCGGTTATGTTGCTGCACGAATGCTCCTCAATCTATGTCTCCCTGTTCTCTTCTCCAGAGCTGATCTAGCCACCTTGGTCGTGGTAAGGCCGGCAAAACCGGCACCTACGATATAGACTGAACTAAGAGCGCGGGACGCGCTCTCCATGTAAATATAAGGACTTGAGTATTTCACTGAGAAAGCACCTGCTTATGTGTGTGTATGTGTTGATACGTGCCAGATCACGGAGAAGAGCCCTGAGAAGCAAGCCATGCGAGCGAGCTGTGTTTTTGTTTGTTTTCTTTTGTTTTGACTCTTTCTTTAACAAGAAATACTAAATACGAGACACAAATAAACAGTGTATCCACTTTCACTTGAAACCTGCATTCTTTGCGTCCTTTCAACCACCCCACAGACATGACAGATGAACGGACCTTCATGGACGCAGCAGGAATACCCCTGCCTGATGAAAACGCCCGCCTCCACAGCTGCCTGAGAGATCAGCAGCGAGAGATTGGCAGCCTGGCGAGAGCCGTCCACGATCTCGCTTGCAGCGTGAGCCAACTCGCTGCCTCCAAGGTGCCACCAACCGCGGGCTCACCGTCCGGCGCTCCAGTAGCTCCACGGCCTGCCCCCCCTGAAAGGTATGGAGGGGATCCAGAGGGATGTCGACGATTTTTGCTCACTTGCAAACTCTATTTCACAGAATTTCCGAACATGACGGAAGCGCAGAAAGTGAGCTTCATCACTCAGCATCTCACCGGAAAAGCGCTCGACTGGGCGACAGCCGTGTGGAGCTCTGGTGGCGCCACCATCACCCGGTACTCGAGGTATGTGGAGGCCCTGCGTGCCGTGTTTGATCACCCCGATCAGGGAAAAACAGGAGAACAACAACTGCTAAGGATAAAGCAGGGAAACATGCCCGTGGCCGAATACACCATCACCTTCCAGGTTCTGGCGGCGGAGAGCGGCTGGTGCGAGAGGAGCCTGCTGGCGCAGTTTCGAGATGGACTCCACCCTGACATCCAGCTAGAGCTCGCATGCCGGGACGCCGAACTTTCGCTGGAGGAGTGCATCGCACTCGCCATTAAACTTGATCAGCATCTACGTAATCAGCAACGGCGCCCCCCTCCACGCCTCGCTAAACGTCCAAAACCGCGCTGTCGATCCAGCCCCCCTCGACCTCCACTCACGGCGCGAGAGCCTGCCGAGCCCATGGATATGGGCTCCCCCCACCTCACCGAGGCCAAACGAACCAGAAGAATGTCCGCGGGCCTCTGTTTGTACTGTGGAGGCGAACGACACCGAGTCAGCTCATGCCCGTTGCTCAAAGTAACGCAGCGCACGCGTCCCCGCACCCATACACCTTTTTGTTTACCTGCGCACCTTTCATTTATGAATAACACTGTTTCTGTTTTTCCTTTAATAGATTCCGGGTCGGCTGGCAACTTCATATCCCAAGCTATTCTTTCTGCCCTCCGAGATCCCGTGTCGAAGCTTCCATCCCCGATATCGGTAAAAGCTCTGGATGGCCATGTTTAAACCAGTCGCCTCTTAATGTAATCTCAGCGCCCCTACGGCTAACTTTCCCTGGCCATTCTGAGGAGATAAAATTCTTTGTGCTTCCTCAGTTGGACCATTCCGTCGTGCTTGGCCTCCCCTGGCTGAGCTTTCACAATCCTAATTTCAATTAGGCACACAGTAGCATCCAGTCTTGGTCCCCTTGATGCTCAAAAACATGTAAACCCCTAACATTGGCGGTCCAAGCCACGACTATTGAAAGCCCGCATGAACAGCTGTCCATAAGTGTGCCACCAGAGTATGCGTGTTTTCAGGATGTGTTTAGTATTAGGGAAGCAGCGAAACTTCCTCCACATCGCCCGTGGGATTGTGCGATCGAGCTCCTGCCTGGGAAGACAACGCCTTTTTCGCGTGTTTATCCACTGTCCCGGGACGAAACCCGGGCGATGGAGGAATACGTGGAGGAGGCTCTCAGTCAGGGGCTCATCAGCCGTTCCACGTCCCCCGCTTCAGCAGGTTTCTTTTTTATTGAGAAAAAAGGCGGAGGCTTACGGCCCTGCATAGACTTTAGAGGGTTAAATGCAGTGACAATAAAGTACAAGCACCCACTGCCACTGGTGCCGGCCGCTATCGACCAACTCCGTGGTGCCTCCATATTTACTAAACTCGATCGCCGCAGCGCTTTCAACCTCGTTCATGTGCATAAGGGCGACGAGTGAAAGACAGCATTTAGCACCTCATCGGGACACTACCAGTATAATGTGATGCCCTATGGGCTGGTAAATGCACCTGCGGTGTTTCAGGGGTTTATGAATGACGTGCTAAGGGATATGTTTAACCGTTGTGTCATAGTATATTTAGACGACATTCTAATATACTCAAGGTCGTATTCCGAGCACGTCAGGCATGTAACCGCCGTCCTTCGCCGTCTTCGCGTGTGCACGGGCTCTATGCGAAGGCCGAGAAGTGTGATTTCCACAAATCGGAGGTGACATTCCTCGGCTACCGCATAGGGCCACTGGGGGTCGAGATGGAGAAATCCAAGGTGGAGGCGGTAACTCAATGGCCAGTACCACGGTCGGTGAAGGCGCTACAAAGTTTCCTGGGTTTTGCCAACTTTTATTGGCGATTTATACGAAACTTTAGTTCGGTGGCAGCGCCTCTTACCTCCATGCTTAAGGGTAAGCCTAATAAGCTGAAAGCCTTCTCGGCCGAGGCAGAGAAGGCTTTCCAAAAACTTAAATCAGCGTTCATTACAGCTCCCATTCTACGGCTTCCTGACCCTGAGAAGCCGTTCATTGTAGAAGTAGACGCATCAGAGGTGGGGATCGGGGCGGTGCTGTCACAATGCCAGGGCCAGCCCGGGAAACTTCATCCTTGCGCATTCTTCTCTAGAAAACTGACAGCTGCTGAACAAAACTACGATATCGGCAATAGGGAACTCCTAGCAGTTAAAGTGGCGTTAGAGGAGTGGCGGCACTGGCTCGAGGGAGCCAAACACCCTTTCGTAGTTTTAACTGATCACAAAAATTTAGAATACATCCAACAGGCAAAGAGGTTAAACACTAGACAAGCTCGATGGGCGCTGTTCTTTACTCGTTTCCAGTTCCAAATCACCTATAGGCCAGGCTCAAAGAATAAAAAAGCGGACACGCTCTCTAGGTATTATCCTACCCCCACCCCGGTGACGCCTCCTGAAACCATCCTCCCGGCACCTATCATTATTGCTCCGATAACCTGGGAGGTAGACACGGAGATCACACGGTGGGGACAAGACCACCAGGTACCCCCCGAGTGTCCCCCAACTAAAGTCTATGTGCCCGAAAATTTACTTCAGCAATTAACCATAGCAGCTCACACGAGCGCCTCGTCAGGGCATCCCGGGGTGACGCGCACGTTTAAAACATTAGAGCAAAAGTACTGGTGGCCAGGAATGAGGGAAACGGTAAAGACAGTAGTGTTATCATGCAGAGTGTGTGCGATGACTAAGACGCCACGTAACCTCCCGGTTGGGAAATTAATGCCCCTACCGACATCGAACCGACCGTGGTCCCACCTTGCGGTGGACTTTCTCACGGATCTGCCGGTGTCGAAAGGGTATCGCTAAAGTCTGGAAAGCGTTCTTCCAGAAGTTGGGGACCACCGTGAGCCTAACGTCAGGTTATCACCCCGAGTCTAATGGCCAGGCAGAGCGGACTGTCCAAGAACTCGGAAAATATCTTCGGGCATACTGTAGTAGCAGACAACATGAGTGGGCAAACTGGCTCCTCTGGGCAGAATATGCCCAAAATTCAATTGTGCACTCCGCAACGGGCCTAACACTGTTCCAATGTTATCAACCTCCGCTCTGTCCTTGGGATGCCACTCCCACCGAAGTTCCAGTGGTGGATCAGTGGTTCAAAGACGTGGAAAAAGTATGGGGAGATGCGCATGCGCAAATCTCCCGAGCAGTTTCTCGGTTCAAGAAATATGCCGATAGGCGAAGGAAGGAAAGTCATCCGCTTCAGGTAGGCGATCGGGTATGGCTCTCGACACGGGACCTCCACCTACACCTCCCCTGTCGAAAATTATCCCCGAAGTACATCGGTCCCTTCCCTATAGTCTCACAAATAAATCCTGTATCATTTAAACTGCAACTCCCTTCTCACATGCGAATTCACCCTGTGTTTCATGTTTCCCTCCTCAGGCCAGTGATTCGGGGACCCCTAGACGAGGGCATGACCGAACCCTCTCTCCCTGGAGCAGTGGACATAGAGGGCAACCCGGCGTTTAAAGTAACTAGATTGCTCGATTCACGGAGGAGAAAGGGGGCTCTCCAATACCTGGTAGAATGGGAGCGTTACGGCCCGGAGGAGAGGAGCTGGGTCCCGGCCCGAGACATCCTGAGCCCCGAGCTCATCACGACCTTTCATCACGAGAGGCCGGATCGCCCCTCTCCGCGCCCTCCGGGTCGCCCCGCTCAGCAGCCAACCCAGTTAGCAAGCAAACCCCGACTCCCTCAGGTAAAGCGTCGGTGTCACCCTCGCCTCCGTCAGGAGGTCGGTCCAAAAGGGGAGGTACTATAACACCCGCAACACCTGCACCGCCACGCTCCAGCCAGGTGAGGTCAGGGTCACCGGATTACTGAGCCGCAACCTTGTCGCCCCCTAGTATGTCTATGTAGGTATGTCTCCCCATCACTAACAATGTGCACCTGTGTCATTCCCCTGTGTGTCATTATATAAGCCAGCCGAACCCGTAGAGTTTTGTCCGTTCACTGTTTGTCACCGGTTATGTTGCTGCACGAATGCTCCTCAATCTATGTCTCCCTGTTCTCTTCTCCAGAGCTGATCTAGCCACCTTGGTCGGGGTAAGGCCGGCAAAACCGGCACCTACAGTACGATATAGACTGAACTAAGAGCACGGGACGCGCTCTCCATGTAAATATAAGGACTTGAGTATTTCCCTGAGAAAGCACCTGCTTATGTGTGTGTATGTGTTGATACGTGCCAGATCACGGAGAAGAGCCCTGAGAAGCAAGCCATGCGAGCAAGCTGTGTTTTTGTTTGTTTTCTTTTGTTTTGACTCTTTCTTTAACAAGAAATACTAAATACGAGACACAAATAAACGGTGTATCCACTTTCACTTGAAACCTGCATTCTTTGCGTCCTTTCAACCACCCCACAGACATGACAAAGCCGAACATGTGTTAGGCGGCCATTGACAGCAAACGACAGAGCTCATAAACGTGTCAAGCTCAAACTGATATGTATTTATTCTTCATTTTTTTCTTTCCTTCAATGATGCTACTTCTTTGACTGCGCTTTCTCCATTCAGAATTATTATTATTAGTAGTAGTAGTAGTAGGTAGTTCTCTGAATTTATTATCGTTATTATTCTTATTCTTATTATTATAGTAACGCACCCGCGCGTGTGTGCAAAAAGACTACAAAGATGTACGATATAGTAGCCTAAAACATTATTGTTTTAGTGTCTTAATGCGCTCTAAATATAAACAGGCACTGGTGTAGCTCAGTGGTTAGGTGATTCGGCCGCCATGCGGTCGACCCGGGTTTGATTCCCAAAGTGCCGGTTTGTACTAAATGTCTGTTTGCAATTGAGATTTTTTTCTTAAGCTATGAAACACATTAGCACTCACCTCACAGTTGCTATAATTTAATGATAATCATAAGCAAAAAGCAATGCCACACCACGTGGAAAGCCGCAAAAATGCTTCAATTTCATTGGCTGTCACTGAGTGTCAGCTATTCACGACTGGCCCGCGGCGGCCAGCCGTGAATAGCTGGAACTCAGTGACAGCCAATGAAATTGAAGCATTTTCCACGTGCTGTGGCATGGCTTAAATTATAGTATAAAATCGTCCAGACCCTGGTTCGAATCCCGCTCTGGGTGAAAATGTAATAAATGTGAAACATGCATTTAGTACTGAGGCATAACTTGATAATGTAATGGCATGGTTATATCCAAAACTTGGTTTGTGGCTATTAAATAATAAGACTTCACTTATTCAGCCGAAACACTTTTAATTGAAATTGCAATTAATTGTTACAATCTCCATGTGCCGGTGCTCCAGATGGCCAGTCCGTCACTGCATATTACTGTAGTAGTACACTAAAAAAATGCTGGGTTTCTGTAAACACATCGTTGGGTTGTTTATGCTGGGTCAAATTGCGTTATTTCGGGTACTTTTATCACAAACGTTGGGTTGCTTTTGCTATGAATACTAAAAGTGCTGCATGATTAAACTCAATGCAAAAAAAAAGCGTTTTGTCCCTAGACCTTTTGTTCCGGTGTTTATGGGTGAACACGATGATTTAAGAATTTTATTAAAAACGAATATATATATATATACAGTGGTGTGAAAAACTATTTGCCCCCTTCCTGATTTCTTATTCTTTTGCATGTTTGTCACACTTAAATGTTTCTGCTCATCAAAAACCGTTAATTATTAGTCAAAGATAACATAATTGAACACAAAATGCAGTTTTTAAATGAAGGTTTACGCTATTAAGGGAGAAAAAAACCTCCAAATCTACATGGCCCTTTGTGAAAAAGTGATTGCCCCCCTTGTTAAAAAATAACTTAACTGTGGTTTATCACACCTGAGTTCAATTTCTGTAGTCACCTCCAGGCCTGATTACTGCCACACCTGTTTCAATCAAGAAATCACTTAAATAGGAGCTACCTGACACAGAGAAGTAGACCAAAAGCACCTCAGAAGCTAGACATCATGCCAAGATCCAAAGAAATTCAGGAACAAATGAGAACAAAAGTAATTGAGATCTATCAGTCTGGTAAAGGTTATAAAGCCATTTCTAAAGCTTTGGGACTCCAGCGAACCACAGTGAGAGCCATTATCCACAAATGGCAAAAACATGGAACAGTGGTGAACCTTCCCAGGAGTGGCCGGCCGACCAAAATTACCCCAAGAGCGCAGAGACAACTCATCCGAGAGGCCACAAAAGACCCCAGGACAACATCTAAAGAACTGCAGGCCTCACTTGCCTCAATTAAGGTCAGTGTTCACGACTCCACCATAAGAAAGAGACTGGGCAAAAACGGCCTGCATGGCAGATTTCCAAGGCCAAACCACTTTTAAGCAAAAAGAACATTAAGGCTCGTCTCAATTTTGCTAAAAAACATCTCAATGATTGCCAAGACTTTTGGGAAAATACCTTGTGGACCGACGAGACAAAAGTTGAACTTTTTGGAAGGTGCGTGTCCCGTTACATCTGGCGTAAAAGTAACACAGCATTTCAGAAAAAGAACATCATACCAACAGTAAAATATGGTGGTGGTAGTGTGATGGTCTGGGGTTGTTTTGCTGCTTCAGGACCTGGAAGGCTTGCTGTGATGGATGGAACCATGAATTCTACTGTCTACCAAAAAATCCTGAAGGAGAATGTCCGGCCATCTGTTCGTCAACTCAAGCTGAAGCGATCTTGGGTGCTGCAGCAGGACAATGACCCAAAACACACCAGCAAATCCACCTCTGAATGGCTGAAGAAAAACAAAATGAAGACTTTGGAGTGGCCTAGTCAAAGTCCTGACCTGAATCCTATTGAGATGTTGTGGCATGACCTTAAAAAGGCGGTTCATGCTAGAAAACCCTCAAATAAAGCTGAATTACAACAATTCTGCAAAGATGAGTGGGCCAAAATTCCTCCAGAGCGCTGTAAAAGACTCGTTGCAAGTTATCGCAAACGCTTGATTGCAGTTATTGCTGCTAAGGGTGGCCCAACCAGTTATTAGGTTCAGGGGGCAATTACTTTTTCACACAGGGCCATGTAGGTTTGGATTTTTTTTCTTCCTAAATAATAAAACCCCTCATTTAAAAACTGCATTTTGTGTTTACTTGTGTTATCTTTGACTAATAGTTAAATGTGTTTGAAGATCAGAAACATTTTGTGTGACAAACATGCAAAAGAATAAGAAATCAGGAGGGGGGCAAATAGTTTTTCACACCACTGTATATAAGTGGCATTTTAATTCAAATCCAACATTTTAATGGTTAGTGATAGGTGCATGGTTGTCAACTCGCACGTTCTGTGAAATTCCATTGTTATTCATATTGCCGTAGTTTTTAGAGCCATTTACTAAAGCATTCGCTAGTTAGTAAGTAAGCAAATAAAAGATAAATGAATAAATAGCTTTAAATGGTACCTAGCATGAGTTTATATATATATATATATATATATATATATATATATATATATATATATATAAATGAAAATATTATGTATAAATAAAATATCATTTATATATTCGTGTTAATTAAATTCTTAACATTTTAATGGTTAGTGATTGTTGCAGACATTCACACAATTTTGGGGGGAAGGGATTGACTTGTACAGGCTGAGTTTGGAGGGCAGAGTTTTTTTTTTTTTTTTTTAAATGAGACAATACAAAAAAATACAGAACATGTTAAACACATTTTTTCATTAATTAGAAATAAGAATTATAGATTTGAGAGTCCAAAGAAAGGTTAAAATACACGAGAGGATTGAAATTAAGTATAAACCGTGAAAAGATAAAAGATAATAAAAGATTATTAAATTGAATTAATTTAAGAGAGTTTAAAATTGAGGTCATTTCTAGAAGGAAAAGATGGAAATACAATTGTTCCTTTTTAATTCTCTGTTTATGTATAAAGTATTTTGCATGTAAAATAAAATAATTAACAACAAATTCAAGCGGTTTATTTTCCGCATTCTCATAATAAAAGATTATATCTTTAATAGTAAAGGAGTGAGATACATTAAGGTGGTTCAAGAGGTGGTATTTTAAAATAGTTAAGAATTTTTTGGTTTTCTCACACTCAACAAACAAATGAATCAGAGATTCATTTAACGTATCACAAAAAGAACATTTATCCTATATGAATAAAACAGTATTAGACACAAATACAGTGGTGTGAAAAACTATTTGCCCCCCTCCTGATTTCTTATTCTTTTGCATGTTTGTCACACAAAATGTTTCTGATGATCAAACACATTTAACTATTAGTCAAAGATAACACAAGTAAACACAAAATGCAGTTTTTAAATGAAGGCTTTTATTATTTAGGGAGAAAAAAAATCCAAACCTACATGGCCCTGTGTGAAAAAGTAATTGCCCCCTGAACCTAATAACTGGTTGGGCCACCCTTAGCAGCAATAACTGCAATCAAGCATTTGCGATAACTTGCAACGAGTCTTTTACAGCGCTCTGGAGGAATTTTGGCCCACTCATCTTTGCAGAATTGTTGTAATTCAGCTTTATTTGAGGGTTTTCTAGCATGAACCGCCTTTATAAGGTCATGCCACAACATCTCAATAGGATTCAGGTCAGGACTTTGACTAGGCCACTCCAAAGTCTTCATTTTGTTTTTCTTCAGCCATTCAGAGGTGGATTTGCTGGTGTGTTTTGGGTCATTGTCCTGCTGCAGCACCCAAGATCGCTTCAGCTTGAGTTGACAAACAGATGGCCGGACATTCTCCTTCAGGATTTTTTGGTAGACAGTAGAATTCATGGTTCCATCTATCACAGCAAGCCTTCCAGGTCCTGAAGCAGCAAAACAGCCCCAGACCATCACACTACCACCACCATATTTTACTGTTGGTATGATGTTCTTTTTCTGAAATGCTGTGTTACTTTTACGCCAGATGTAACGGGACACGCACCTTCCAAAAAGTTAAACTTTTGTCTCGTCGGTCCACAAGGTATTTTCCCAAAAGTCTTGGCAATCATTGAGGTGTTTTTTTAGCAAAATTGAGACGAGCCTTAATGTTCTTTTTGCTTAAAAGTGGTTTGCGCCTTGGAAATCTGCCATGCAGGTCGTTTTTGCCCAGTCTCTTTCTTATGGTGGAGTCATGAACACTGACCTTAATTGAGGCAAGTGAGGCCTGCAGTTCTTTAGATGTTGTCCTGGGGTCTTTTGTGGCCTCTCGGATGAGTCGTCTCTGCGCTCTTGGGGTAATTTCAGTCGGCCGGCCACTCCTGGGAAGGTTCACCACTGTTCCATGTTTTTGCCATTTGTCGATAATGGCTCTCACTGTGGTTCGCTGGAGTCCCAAAGCTTTAGAAATGGCTTTATAACCTTTACCATACTGATAGATCTCAATTACTTTTGTTCTCATTTGTTCCTGAATTTCTTTGGATCTTGGCATGATGTCTAGCTTTTGAGGTGCTTTTGGTCTACTTCTCTGTGTCAGGTAGCTCCTATTTAAGTGATTTCTTGATTGAAACAGGTGTGGCCTAGGGGTGTGGCCTGGGGGTGACTACAGAAATTGAACTCAGGTGTGATAAACCACATTTAAGTTATTTTTTAACAAGGGGGGCAATCACTTTTTCACACAGGGCCATGTAGATTTGGACTTTTTTTCTCCCTTAATGACGTAAACCTTCATTTAAAAACTGCATTTTGTGTTCAATTATGTTATCTTTGACTAATAGTTAACGGTTTTTGATGAGCAGAAACATTTAAGTGTGACAAACATGCAAAAGAATAAGAAATAAGGAAGGGGGCAAATAGTTTTTCACACCACTGTATATGATATGGTAGTATATGCAATGAAAAAGCTATTTACACATGAGTGCTCAAATGTAAAGCAAACGCAATTATTAATTTATTGTGTATATTTAACTTCATTCAGCCGTTTAAGTTATATGAAAAACAACGTGCCTACCAGCCTACTATTATTTATCTATATATTATCTATTATTATTTTCTCAGTATAAATAAATGTTTTGGGTTTTAAGAACTCCATCAAAAGAGCAAAGACAAACTTAGAAGCAGTGGAAGGTCAGAAACCTCAATGGAGAATACTGCAGTATGACTAGGGTTGGGTACCGAAAACAGGTGCCAATACGGCACCGGTACCTATAGAACCGGTATGTACCGGACCGAAACAGAACGCGAATGTCAGTGCCTCATTTCGGTGCCACTTAAATGCCTGAACTGTCGATTGAAATATTTGTTCTCTAGATTCATATATTTTTGTAGATTAATAGTTTATTAGATTAAATAAAAAAAATTAAAAGCACAGATCATCCGGAAATGAGAGACCATGCGAGATGTGCGTGAATGCAGTAACTAACGTTACACTCGGCTCTGATGGCAGCAGGCGGTCAACCGATAGCTTAGCTTATTAAATTAAACAACTTTCGTTAAAATGCCTAAAACAACGACAGCAGACTTTCCGCAGGTTAGTAGTAGGATAATGTAATGTTAATAGCAAAATGCAAGTCTTGCATTCATGCTAACAAATAGTCAAACGATTTGTAAAAAACTAATGTAACATGGATTCTGTTTATAATTATGGCTTTCCAGCTAGTGCTAGTAGTACTACAACAGTGACCACATTTACCATTGCAAAGAAGGCTATGCATGTCCTGTGCAGGCCTGCAATAAGTCAGGAAAGGTAAATATGGTGAAATTTCTGCAAAAGAATTGCTACAATTTTAAGCTTACATATTCATATATACTTTAAACTTTTAATATATTGTTAAATTTTAAGCATAAAATTTTTTGTTCAATAAAAATTCATTCTTGAGTCATCCACTATAATTTTGTGGCTTAAAAGTATCGGTTCTGGCACCGTTTTGGCACCGGTACCGTTTTCAAAGTATCGATTTGGCACCGGTATCGAAAAAAACCCAAACGATACCCAACCCTAAGTATGACATGGTTTTAACTGCTCTGTGTGTGTATGTGTGTGTGTGTTAAACGGAGAAATGCAGGAGCCTATGAACACGCCTGTTCAGCATCAGTCCTAAACACAAGCACAGGGTCTGTTTTTGTCCTTAACTACAATACTTCAATACGTTAATAATTAATTTATTTTGCTGAATAAGGTAATAAGCGATACCAAATAAAATAAACCAAACCAGTAAGTTAAGTAAGTGTTCCATACATTAAAGTACTGTGTATAACCAAGTGCCCTATAGCAAACACAGTTACAGTTTACAGTACAAACAAAGATTGGGGATTGGGGGGATTGGAAGGTGAATGCGGACCTTATTTACAAGACAAAAGACTGTCCGAGGTGTGAATCTCCGCTTTGCTCTTCGGTGTGTGTGTGTGTGTTTGTCTTCTAGGTTCCTAGAATTGCATTCTTAAATTCAGTCTGTCTGAATCTTTATAAACGCCAAGTTGGGAAAATCATGTTTGAGAAAACGACAACAACAATTAAACACTTGATCATTTGCGTCTGTGTTATTTTGTGCTTAAGTGACCCATTAGTGATGTGCGGGTCGGGTATTTTTCCAACCCGCGGGTCCCGCTTTTATGAAATGTCGAACATGCTTTAGGTGGTCTATAGACTAACACACAAAGCAAAGGTCCACTTAGATCCATTTCTAGAAGTTGCACCTCAAAACCGAGAAAGGCATCAACAGGCAGAAGTCAACATTTGAATTAGTTTCTAAAAACAGTGGCTATGCCACCACCATGTCCACTTGGTCTGGGAGTGCTGTAGAAGGAACAGTCAGAGGTGGACAGCTCACCAAAAGATGACATGTCACAATTTTTTACCCAAGTTTCAGTCATAAATAAAATAATTTTAAATAAAAGTTTTAACTACTTATTTTCCACCATAATTTGCAAATAAATTCTTTTAAAATCCTACAATGTGGTTTTCTGGATTTTTAAGTGGGAGAACAATTGGTGGCTGACTAAATACTTTTTTGCCTCACTGTATAATATTTGTACTACAGATAACATTGTACCTAAGCCTTTCAAACAGATACCCCCAACACTCAACCACACAATAAATACATGTGTGTATATATACACATATAGATACACACACAATAAAATAATGTTTCAAAAGCACTGTCTTTCGATTGAAGTGTGGGGAACTTACTTTCCTGGCAGTCAGGAAAATCAGTTTCCCCCTCCCTACTGGCTGTGGAAGTATCAGGGATGTCTGAAACTGATTCAGAGATACGTGTGCCCGTAGCAAAGATAAAATAGTGATCAGAATTATTATTATTATTATTATTATTATTATTTTTAAACAAACACTTTCTTTTAAATTGAAGTATGGGGAACCTATTTTCCTGGGCATCAGGAAAATCCGTTTTCCCCTCCTTACTGGCTGTGGAAGTATTAGGGATGTCTGTAACTGACTCAAAGACATGTATGCCTGTAGCAAAGATAAAATAGTTATCAGAATGTTTTTAAAAAAATGCTGTCTTTTAATTGAAGTGTGGGAAACATATTTTCCTTGGCATCAAGAAAATCGGTTTCCCTCTTCCTACTGGCTGTGGAAGTATCAGGGATGTCTGAAATTGCCTCAGAGACATGTGTACCTGGGGCAAAGGTAACACAATGCACAGAATGTTTTTTAACCTATTTTCCTGGGCATCAGGAAAATCCGTTTCCCCCTCCTTACTGGCTGTGGAAGTGTTAGGGATGTCTGAAACTGACTCAAAGACATGTGTGCCTGTAGCAAAGATAAAATAGTAATCAGAATGTTTAAAAAAAAACAATGTCTTTCAATTGAAGTATGGGAAACATATTTTCCTGGGCATCAGGAAAATCGGTTTCCCTCTCCCTACTGGCTGTGAAAGTATCAGGGATGTCTGAAATACAGTGAGATGATGTTTTTAAAAAACACTATTTTTAACAAGAGACTCCTGGAAATCAATTCACCCAGTTAACATTTGTAATAAACTTCAAGTTTCCATACTTGGTGAAATTAAAGAAAAATAACCAATTCAGATACATTATTTAATGTAAAATGCTATTATAATATAAATGAGCTTTCATTTGAAGCTCATGTAGATAATATCACCAGGATAGCATTCTTTCACCTCAGAAATATTGCCAAAATAAGAAATATATTGTCGCTAAACGATGCAGAAAAACTAGTTCATGCTTTTATCACTTCAAGGTTGGACTATTGTAATGCCTTACTGTCTGGTTGTTCAGTTAGGTGCATAAACAAGCTTCAGCTAGTCCAGAATGCAGCAGCGAGAGTCCTCACTAGAACCAGAAGATATGAGCACATCACCCCTATCCTATCTTCACTGCATTGGCTCCCTGTGAAATTTCGCATTGATTTTAAAATACTACTCTTGACATATAAAGCATTAAATGGTCTCGCCCCGCAGTATCTGAGCGAACTGTTAGTGTCTTACGATCCGCCACGCCTACTTCGGTCAAAGGATGCAGGCTGCTTATCAGTACCGCGTATTATGAAAACTACAGCTGGGGGCAGAGCTTTTTATTACAAAGCCCCAAAATTATGGAATAGTCTTCCAAATAGTGTTCGGGACTCAGACACAGTCTCAGTGTTTAAGTCTAGGCTAAAAACCTATTTATTTAGCCAAGCATTTTTATAAATAGATTTGCCATAAGGTAAAGGAGCAGATCTGGGGGACTCATGGACGTAGAGTATTATGGTGAACTGGTATGTTTTAGATGCTGTCTTCCTCAGTCTCATTTGATCACTCAGGTTTGTTGACGGTGAGGTGATTGTTTGCTTTACATCTCAGGGAGCCCTCATGTTTGTGTTTCCTTCTGGCTCTCCCTTTAGTTATGCTGTCATAGTTAGTCCTGCCGGAGTCCCTGCTTGCACTCTACAGTAAATATACATTCACATTAGACATTGTGACTGTGACCATACCTAATTGCAATCTCTCCTCCTCTTCTCTTCCTCCCCCTCTTTCTCTTTCCTCTCTCCCCCTGTCTCCCCCTTTCACTCTTTCTCTCTCTCTCTCTGTCGAGCTACACATGTGGTTCCTGAGCTGCCAGTGATCCAGACTCCCTCTGCCCTCCGGACCTGTCTGGTCCATCCTGGTGCCCGATTTCTGGTTGGAGGTCTCATCGCATGGATGCCCCATGTGTCTCTTTAGGATGTGCCTGGTGTCTGGGGAGGATTCTATCTACTTAGAAGATGGTTCTGGCCTCGACTGGTGTTGTCAGCTGTTTCTCTGAGGACTTGACAATTCGATAGTTCAGGACTGGAACTTTCTACAAGTCTATCTGAGTCTCGAATAATTACTGGACTCCATTTTACATCAACTATTATAACATCAGTTAACATCAACTATTATAGCTGAACCTAACACTTAGCAGGAAATGATCTGCATTTATACTGTGTTATCTGTTTCACCCAGATGAGGATGGGTTCCCTGTCGAGTCTGGTTCCTCTCAAGGTTTCTTCCTATTACCATCTCAGGGAGTTTTTCCTTGCCACTGTCGCCCTCGGGCTTGCTCACCAGGGACTATCTGAACATTTTGATTCATACACATTCACATTCCATACAAACTTAAATAATTCTTTTGATTGTGTAAAGCTGTTTTGAGACAATGTCAATTGTTAAAAGCGCTATACAAATAAAACTGAATTGAATTGAATTGAATTATAATATGTGCTATGCCAATTGTGGATGCCTGTTTTATCATGGATATCCATACAGTATATCATGGATTTCAGGATATCATGTTTCCCCATCATATGCGGTGCCTAGACAGACAGACAGACAGATAGATAGATAGATAGATAGATAGATAGATAGATAGATAGATAGATAGATAGATAGATAGATAGATGTGAATAAGATGAATAACTATGAGTGTGGTGTCCTATAATCTCTGTACCTGTGTGTTTGATATGTACACCATAAAACTGGATGCTTGAGTGGGTTAAAAAAACGAGTATCCTGGTTATCACGAGTATACACTCTACCCTTGAGTTACATGCTATAATAAATTACAAAGGATAACCTTAAATATATTTAGAATGAATCAGTATCACATCTATCATCACTGAAAATAGCGGCTTAAAACGTCTGAATTATCTTCAAATATACAACAACAAAAGCGATAAGACACTCGGTTATTTGTTAAATTCACAAAGTTCGTAAAAACACTTTAAAACGAGAGAAAAACTGTTAAAATCCTCGTTCGCCTTCTCAGCGTTAGGTAGCGAGTGACGTCATGATTTGAATCTGCGCGTGCACACTGCACGCGACCGGGGAAACATAGGGACAATAAATATCCTGGAACACCGGTATAGATAAATTACAGATGTTACTGTGTCTTTAAGGATTATTAAGGATGGCTTGAAAAATCTAATTAAAATTTTATTTGTAACAAACACAGTGCGATATGTAGTAAAATGTTTATAAATTTGTACTTTAGGTGAGGTTCGAACTCGGTATTGCTTAACCTATACTACACACACTACCCGATTGCGCCACTGGAGCCACACAGTAGTTGCTCTTATAAACTCATATGAATGACAATGGAATATAGAACGTGCGAGTTGACGACCATGTATGAAGACCAAATAGAAATATTTTTTCATGTACATGTATACTTTTATATTGTTTATTTTATAATAAAATTAGTTTCGTCTAATTTTTCATCATAAACAATATTTATTTGTATTATATATTGTAGCGTTTTTTGACGCTAGCAGGGATCTTGGAGGACGAGTGAGCTTACTTGCTCCCCAATGCAAATGGCTGGGGAGTAGTTTATTACTCTCAGCACAAGCACACATACACAGGTCAAGCACACACACATACACGCACCCAACTTGTCCGAAGCCACTAACCCAAACACCCTTCTCTCTCATGGTAGACACAGAGAAAACCCCCGCAAAGCATGACGGTCTTCAGCCGCTGGCCCGCCCACGCCACACTGCCCCCACCCGAGCTGTGACCGTCCCCGGTCACCATGACTCTCAGTCTTGGAGGCGTGAGGGCGGTCGGCGCTGTGTACGCCGGGGTCCTTTTGTGGAGAAGCACATTGTCCCGGAGGCGGTCCGGCCTCCGCAGAATTCGCTGTCTCGGCGGTGTGCGGCTGGAAAGGCGCAAGACTGTAACGCTTGGATTTTATTAACCGCTTGGTTACAAATAAACGGATTCGGGAATCTAAACAGGGGCTTGAAAACAATACTTCCGGTATTGCGCAATCGCAGCTGGACAAAACACGACACGACACAAAACAATTATAATAAATTAAACCAAGTGTATTATACAAGACAGACTGTCACGGAGCGGAACGGAACGAGGTGAATCCAAGTGCAGATGACGTGCCACAACGTCAGGCGAGAGCGTGGTCGGAATGCGGAAGTCAATGCCGGGCGATCAGTCAGCGGAGCGTCTAAGCCAAATCGTAAAGCGGGAGCCGTGGTCAAAAGAGGAAGCGTTAATTCAAAACCGGGAGATCAAAGGGCGAGGCAAACAAATCAGAGACGAGAAACCGAAAGCGAAAAACGAGAAACAAAGCGAACTTGGCAACGTGAGATCAAGGGAAAATAAACGCGAGAAGATCGGGGCATGAAAACACAAGGTAATCCAGCGATTTGAGCAGCGCAGTGTGCGTGCTTAAATCACTGGAGAAATCAGCGTAGGGAATGGGAAACAGGTGAGCAGAAGGGGCGGAAACGGGGGCGTGAGAGCGCACGTGACGGCTAGACAACAACATGAGCGCGTGGGGAAGTGACAGCGTGGGAAAAAGACGGCCGACAGACCGTGACTCGTGACAGTACCCCCCCCCTTACGAACGCCTCTGGGCGTTAGGACGGGGAGCCTCAGGGAAGCGTTTCTGAAAGTCAGAGATTAGCTTGGGGTCTAGGATGAACTTGGCGGGGATCCAGCTTCTCTCCTCAGGGCCATAGCCTTCCCAGTCCACCAGGTACTGAATGCCTCTACCTCGGCGGCGAGCTTTCAGGAGGCGGCGGACGGTGTAGGCTTCACCGCCATCAATGATACGGGGAGGAGGCAGAGGGTGGGTGGGGGGACTTAATGGGCTTGAGGCAAGACAGCGTAGCTGGGATACGTGGAACGTGGGGTTTATTCTTCGCATGGTTGAGGGGAGTAAGAGTTTCACAGCGCATGGATTGATGATCTTGGTAATCGTGAAGGGGCCGAGGTAACGAGGGGAAAGCTTGCGGCAGGTGGTCTTTAGGGGGATATCTCTGGCGGCAAGCATGACTCTCTGCCCCACCCTGTACTTGGGAGCCTGAGAGCGTCTGCGGTCGGCCTGTGTCTTATATCTTCTGCCGGCCCGTAACAGCGTTCGCCTCGCTTGCAGCCAGGTCTTTCTGCATCGCCTGACAAAAGCTTGGACGGATGGGACACTGACCTCCTCCTCCTGAGATGGGAATAAGGGTGGTTGATAGCCCAGGCAGCACTGGAATGGAGACAAACCAGTAGATGACGATACTTGGGAGTTGTGGGCGTATTCCACCCATGGCAGAAACTTGCTCCAGGAGGCGACATCTCGGGAGGCCATGCACCTTAAGGCTACTTCGAGGGACTGGTTCTTTCTTTCGGTCTGCCCGTTGGACTGAGGGTGAAAGCCTGAGGACAGACTGGGGGTGGCTCCAATGAGTCTGCAAAATGCCTTCCAAAATTGTGATGTGAATTGGGGCCCACGGTCGGATACGATGTCATTGGGAAGACCATGCAGCCTGAAAACGTGCGTTATCATGAGATCAGTGGTTTCCTTGGCGGATGGAAGCTTGGGTAGCGGAATGAAATGGGCGGCCTTAGAGAACCGATCCACCACAGTCATGATGCATGAGTGGCCGTTGGAGGAAGGTAACCCTGTGACAAAGTCCAGGGCAATGTTGGACCATGGACGAGATGGGATAGGTAATGGTCTGAGGAGGCCTGCCGGCGCGGTGTTGGTGTGTTTGCATCTAGCACAGGTGTCACAGGCTGCCACGAAGCTGAAGGTGTCTTCCTTGACCGTGGGCCACCAGAAACGTTGTCGGACTTGAGACAGGGTTCGAGCTGAGCCAGGATGACAGGAGAGCTTGGAGCTGTGTGCCCATTCCAGAACTTGAGAACGTAGAGGAAGTGGAACAAACAGGCAATTAGGGGGCACGTTACTTGGCCCGGGTTCCTGAGACAGGGCTTGCTGGACCTTAGTCTCGATATCAAGCTCAGCTGCTGCGAGCAAGCATGACGGGGGAATGATGGTTTCGTTGGCAGTGGAGTCGTGAGTAGGTGAAAATTGTCTGGAGAGTGCATCTGGCTTGGAATTCTTGGACCCAGGACGATATGAGAGGACAAAGTTGAATCTGGCGAAGAACAGTGACCACCGAGCCTGGCGAGAGTTTAGCCTCTTGGCGTTCTGCACGTATTCGAGGTTCTTGTGATCAGTCCAGACCAAAAATGGGGTCTCCGTCCCCTCTAACCAGTGTCTCCATTCTTCTAGGGCCAGCTTGATGGCCAGCAGTTCTCGATCACCGATGCCATAATTCACCTCAGCAGGCGTTAAGCGGTGAGAGAAGAAAGAGCAGGGGTGTAGCTTGTTGTCGTGTGCAGCTCTCTGGGAGAGGACACCTCCTACCCCTGTGCTGGAGGCATCGACTTCCACAACAAACTGGCGTGACGGATCTGGAATAGTCAGGATTGGGGCAGACGTGAACCGTTTCTTGAGTTCCGAGAAGGCTTTTTCAGAGTTCATGTCCCAACAGAAACGTGTCTTGGGGGAAGTCAGGGCTGTTAAGGGGGCAGCAATGGAGCTGTAGCCTCGGATGAAGCGACGGTAAAAGTTGGCAAAACCCAAGAATCTCTGAAGTTCCGGTCTTGTGGTGGGCGTGGGCCAGTTCGTGACTGCATGTAGTTTAGCAGGCTCCATTTCAATGCCTGAGGGGCCAATGACGAACCCCAGGAAAGTGGTGGTTGTTGTGTGAAATTCGCGCTTCTCTGCTTTGACGAAAAGATTGTTCTCTAACAGTCTTTGTAGCACCTGTCGAACATGATGTTGGTGCTCTTCTAGGTCTCGGGAGAAGATTAAAATATCGTCCAGATAAACAAACACAAATAAATTCAGAAAATCTCTGAAGACATCATTGATGAGGGCCTGAAAGACGGCTGGGGCGTTGGTCAGGCCAAACGGAACCACCAGGTACTCATAGTGTCCTGTTGGGGTGTTAAAAGCAGTTTTCCATTCGTCACCCTCTCGGACTCGGACGAGGTGATATGCGTTGCGTAGGTCCAGTTTGGTAAAAATCTTTGCTTCCTGGAGGAGTTCAAAGGCGGTCGCCATTAACGGAAGGGGATAGCGGTTCTTCACTGTGATCTGGTTTAGGCCCCTATAATCGATGCATGGACGAAGGGACCCATCTTTTTTACCCACGAAGAAGAAGCCGGCTCCCGCCGGGGAGGAGGAGGGGCGAATGATCCCCGCCGCGAGGGACTCCGAGATATAATGATTCATAGCTTCACGCTCCCTGGGCGACAAAGAATATAGGCGGCCCTTGGGGGGCGTGGTACCTGGGAGCAGGTCGATAGCGCAGTCATATGGACGGTGGGGGGGCAGAGAGACAGCACGAGATTTACTGAAGACCTCCTTGAGATCATGGTACTCTGAAGGGACGGCGGTGAGGTCCGGTGGTTCATCCACAGATGCAGGGCTGAGGCAGGACGTGGCTGCAGCTCGTAGGCAGGAAGTGGCGCATGACGGGTTCCAGGCTACGATTGTGTTCCTGACCCAATCGAGTTGAGGATTGTGATGGGTTAACCAGGGCAGGCCCAGGACAACAGTAGCATGTGATCCCTCCATGATAAACAGAGAAATTTGTTCTAAATGGTTGCCCGAGACCCTTAGCCCGATGAGGGGAGTTCTGTGTGTGATAGATGGGAGTGGGCTGCCGTCGAGTGCCTGAACCTTGAGGTGGGTCTCCAAGGGTAGAGCGGGGATTCCTAGGGTCTTGGCAGAAGTCGCATTGATCAGGTTGCGGTCTGAACCTGAATCAATCAGTGCCTGCACCAGATGGGTCCGTTGCTCATGGATGAGAAAAACTGGAAACAGGCGGCGTTGATCTGGGGATCTTCCTGGTGACGCACCCTCCAATCCTCCCAGCTGGACTAGAAGACGCTCCCTTTTTACAGGACAGTCTTTGAGCTGATGACATGATTTCCCACAGTAGAAACACGCACCATCCACTCTGCGTCGTCGACGTTCTTCAGGGGAAATGCGGGTCCTGTCCAGCCGCGTGGGTCTCTCTTGAGGATTAGTTTGAGGGGAGCGAGGTTGTGGGCGGTCTCTGGGTGGTGAGAGTGTGGTTGCCTTTCCAAGGCGGAGGCGCGAATCTACTCGGCCGGCCAAATCCATGAGATCTTGGAGCGACGAAGGAAGTTCTTGGGAGATTAACGTATCCTGGAGCGTCGCAGTCAGGCCTTCGAAGAAGGTGTCACTTAGGGCCCGACCATTCCACCCGCTGGAGAGAGCTAGGGTCTGGAAATCGATGGCATAGTCATAGGCTGAACGTGAACCTTGGTGGAGTTTTAACAGCTTGTGACCTGCCTCCCTGCCATGACATGAGCGATCAAACACCCTCCTCATCTCTTTAGCGAAGTGCTCGTAGCTGGTGCAGCAGGAGTCATGAGCATCCCAGAGTGCAGTGCTCCATTCCCGAGCCCGTCCTGAGAGGAGAGTTATCACGTATGCGACCTTGGAGCGTTCAGTGGGAAATGTGGATGGCTGGAGCTCAAATATCAGCGTGCACTGAGAGAGAAAGGAGCGACAGGTGCCTGGATCTCCTTCATAGGTGGGGGGGGCAGGCAGTCGTGGTTCCCGTTGCGTGCAGGGACCCCCACTTTGTGCCGGAGAGAGATGGAGCCGTTGGAGTTGGGTAATAACATCAGCAAGGGTTTGCTTGGTGTTGAGCAGCTCCTGCTGGTGAGCTCCGAGAAGTGCACCTTGACTCTCCAGCGCCGATTTCATGTGGTCAATATCTGCTGGATTCATTTCGATGGCTGGATTATTCTGTCACGGAGCGGAACGGAACGAGGTGAATCCAAGTGCAGATGACGTGCCACAACGTCAGGCGAGAGCGTGGTCGGAATGCGGAAGTCAATGCCGGGCGATCAGTCAGCGGAGCGTCTAAGCCAAATCGTAAAGCGGGAGCCGTGGTCAAAAGAGGAAGCGTTAATTCAAAACCGGGAGATCAAAGGGCGAGGCAAACAAATCAGAGACGAGAAACCGAAAGCGAAAAACGAGAAACAAAGCGAACTTGGCAACGTGAGATCAAGGGAAAATAAACGCGAGAAGATCGGGGCATGAAAACACAAGGTAATCCAGCGATTTGAGCAGCGCAGTGTGCGTGCTTAAATCACTGGAGAAATCAGCGTAGGGAATGGGAAACAGGTGAGCAGAAGGGGCGGAAACGGGGGCGTGAGAGCGCACGTGACGGCTAGACAACAACATGAGCGCGTGGGGAAGTGACAGCGTGGGAAAAAGACGGCCGACAGACCGTGACTCGTGACACAGACAGATAAATAAACAAACACGGTGCACCACAAACCAATATATACAAATATATACAAATAGAAAAAAGTGTGTATGCGATGTATGCGGGTGTGTGAGTGAGTGTATGATAGTCCAGAGTCTAAAAAAACGGCAATTGGGGTGAAATGGTGAGTTGGAGAGATGGGTCAATCTCACCAGATAAAGATGGTAGGTCTGGGAGATCGACAAACGGAATGAGCTGGGTACTGAATGAAATTAACAAAAGGTAATCCACAAGCAGTCGCTCAGCTTCAAAAAACATGCAGCGCGCTGTCTTCATCTCTCCGTCACGGCTTCCTTGCCGGTTCCGGCTTTATGCCGGATCATGTGACCCACGTCACTTCCGGGTTCCCTTGTGACGCGATCGCGCATGCGCGGGAACTTGCCCGGTGACCAAACCACTGTCCATGGGGAAAAAGAAACCGCTAGGGCACACCTTCGGCCACAGGTGAGCAGCATTAGCTCCATAACCAATTCCCTGTGTATGAAGGTGTCCCTGATGTGTGGCTGTGCTACAAGACGGTCTCGGTGGAGCAACACTCGCGCCCGCCCCGCCAACCGCACCGAACTCGGCGAGCTGAGCGATTACCGTACAGGGGCCCACCCAGTGAGACATGAGCTTGGGTGAACGCCCTCTCTTCCTTCCGGAACACACCTACACCTGCTCACCAGCAGCAAAGCCTCGCCCCTGGCTGTGAGTGTCCACGCCCACACGCGCCACAGGTGCCCCCACCCGAAAGTCCTGCTGGGTGGGGCCTTTCTTTGCCGTGTAGTGGACAAAGCGTTCACTGACCAGCGGCGGCGCAGGTGAAACGACTGCGGGCGGTGCTCTCGGCGAGGGAGTAACTCGGCACACGCGCTCTGCACCTCGCTCGCAGTACCGACGACGCGCTTTGCTGCCCGGATGTTCACCTGGCACGACCACTTTCACCTGGCACGACCACTGGCGCTCGTCCGACGGCTGCTGGGGTACGCTGTCCCTCAGGCCTAGGAACGTTGCCTCGGCATCGCCGCAAAACCCCAGAGACTATTCCGTTGTCTAGCCGTGACGGGTAGCCCTGTCCCCGGCTAGATTCACCTACCAAGTGCACCCGAGCTGCGGGCGATTGCTCGGCTCTTTCGCAGTGATGCACCGCAGTTATGGGTTCAGGGCGCTGTGCTGCGCGTAGCGCCTCGGTGAGGGAAGCTGGTGCTGCTAACCTGATGTGCTCACGGAGCCGCGGCGGTCGGAGCCCTCGAAGAAAAGCGCGATACGCTAGCTCTTCCTGCTTATTGGGCTCGCACTCTGGATAACCCCGGCGTGCCAGGCCTCTTAAGTCCATGGCAAACGCGCCCAGTGGCTCAGACGCGCGCCGCGCGCGGACCGCCAGCTCCTCGCACGCTGCTTCTTGACGGTCACCGGCGCCGATCTGGAGGTGAAGCGACTCGCAGAGCTTTGCCCAGTCCTTCAGATCATCGGCCCATCGGCTCCACTTGGGCGAAGAACGCGTAGGGCTCGAAGGCGCCGTTGTAGGAAGGAAGGCGCAGCTGCAGCGCACATCGCCGGCACGGAGCTGTAGCTTGCGCAGCATCAACGTTGGGCTCTGCTCCGAGATCCAGTGCCGGGATACTCATCTCCCCGCTCCGCTTTCGTCGTGCCGCTTTGCTGGCACTGGTTCCGTCCGGGAGATGCTTCTTCCGGAGTCGTGCTGCAACTCGGCGGCCCTCCTGAATCTTTTGCAGGTCCTCCGCCGTTCGCTCCAACTCGAAAACCTCCATCCCACTTCTGACACCAATGTAGCTTTTTTCGACGCTAGCAGGGATCTTGGAGGACGAGTGAGCTTACTTGCTCCCCAATGCAAATGGCTGGGGAGTAGTTTATTACTCTCAGCACAAGCACACATACACAGGTCAAGCACACACACATACACGCACCCAACTTGGCCGAAGCCACTAACTCAAACACCCTTCTCTCTCATGGTAGACACAGAGTAGCCACACCAGTGTATAGTTTGATAACCAGCCGTGGTTAAATAATGGATGAAAAAATTATTCAATGCTGGACACAAACAGCAAATATGATGATTATTATAAAAAGCCCGAAGAACGTCGTATTCATAAAATAATATTTATTTAATATGATAATATATATTGTTTATTCCCCAGATAGCACAGGTACGTCGCGGAGACGTCTGCTAAAGGAGATGGTGGTAGACTTTAGGAGAAGCAAGACCCCTGTGACTCCTATATCTGTCAAGGGGGAGATAGTGGACATTGTCTCCGATTACAAATATCTGGGAGTTTATCTGGACAACAAACTTGACTGGTCACTCAACACAACGGCACTCTACAAGAAAGGCCAGAGTCGATTGTACTTTCTTCGAAGGCTCAGGTCTTTTAACGTCTGTAATACCATTCTACGGATGTTCTATGAGACCGTTGTGGCGAGTGTCATTTTTTACGCTGTGGTCTGTTGGGGTGGTAACATTAAGGTGTCTGATAAGAACAAACTGGACAAGTCCATTAAAAAGGCCGGATCTGTGCTAGGCATGGAGCTTGACTCGGTGGATGTAGTAGCGAAGAGGAGGATTCTGTCCAAAGTACAATCCATTGTGAACAATCCTTCTCACCCGCTATACAGTGTTTTGGCTGAACAGAGGAGCAGTTTCAGCCAGAGACTGATTACTATCAAGTGTTCCACCGAGCGTCACAGAAGATCCTTTCTCCCAACGGCCATAAAACTTTACAACTCTTCTCTGTAACTGATACAGACATGTATGTGGATTTTTTCACTGACTGGTATACAACAGGACACTAATACTTACCCAATTTTTTTTTTTTTTTTTTTTTTTTTTTTTGGTATTATTATTTATTACCTTTATTACCTTCCTTAGTTAAACAACTGTGAGCACCTGTAACCGAGCATAAGCAATTTCCCTTTGGGATCAATAAAGTTCTTTGAATCTGAATTTGAATCTGAATCTAAAGATCGTATCATCTGGTTGATATCGCGTTCGTTTTTTTATAGTCGTATTTTGATCGTCTGTAGATCGCCTGTTTGAGCTGTTAAATGATACATCGTTTTTACGTCTATACGATGTCTATACGACGTATCTTTACGTCGCGGAGACATCTGCTAAAGATCGTATCATCTGGTTGATATCGCGTTCGTTTTTTTATAGTCGTATTTTGATCGTCTGTAGATCGCCTGTTTGAGCTGTTAAATGATACATCGTTTTTACGTCTATACGATGTCTATACGACGTATCTTTACGTCGTGGAGACATCTGCTAAAGATCGTATCATCTGGTTGATATCGCGTTCGTTTTTTTATAGTCGTATTTTGATCGTCTGTAGATCGCCTGTTTGAGCTGTTAAATGATACATCGTTTTTACGTCTATACGATGTCTATACGACGTATCTTTATCATCTGAAATTTTCTGGTATGTGGACGGGAAGCTGCAGTATCAGCTCTGACCGAGGCCGGCTCTATGGGGGGGTTTGGGGGGTGGTGGGGGGGCGTCAAGAGCAGGCAGCGCCCCTCAAATAAATGTCTTTCCTCCTCAAATCAAAATTTTTAAATGTTGAGAAAGCACATGTTAATATACTCACAAAATGAATATATTACAAGTTGATAAAATGATCTGCGGTAGCGGAAAAATCGGCCGAAAAAGGGACACTACACAATACGGTATTAGATTTCAAGTCTCTGTCCCTCCGCACACAGGCTGCAGCGTGCGCGCACACACACAAACACACACACACTCTTCCCTTGAGCCCTCGGTACACATCCAATCACCGTCGGTAATGCAAATGAGTCAAGACGTAGCAAGAGTGGATTGGAGAGAAGAGAGCTGTTCATTTACTATAAAATAAATAAATAAATAAATAAAACATAATATGATCTGTTCTATAGCCCATCTACTTTAACTTTTATTCATTATTCATAAGACAACTTTTCATACTCTAAAATAACATGATGCAAATGACATGATCCAAAATGTGTTCTAAAATGGCATGTTTATGTTCAAATACTGAACATGGGTATTCTGAAGTTGCACATGTGTATTTAAATCTAGAACACATAAGTTCAAACACAGAACACAGATGTCAGATATTGTGCACTTCATGTTATAATTACATAAAAACACAAACATTACACAAAAACTCAAAAATCCGGATTAGAAATAAGGTACTCCACTGTAAAATAATATTTCTATTCGTTTAAATAATACATCGGACGCGAAAGCTTTGTTTTTGACAGGTTTAGATTGAATTTGTATATATATTGTGCTAAAACAATATACCATTCGACCATTATTATAAAATTATACACATACACTTTTTCAAAATGTGTTACGAATCGCCTAAATGCCACATCTGACTACAACATACACCGGATTTGCAAACTAAAAACTAGTTTAGATCACCGATGTGCTATCAGTGGCGACACATAGGCGGCGCTGCGCAGAGTGACGTCGCAGTCTAGCGAGTGGTACTGAGCATGCGCAGTGATCAGCCTTTCCTGGATCCCGTTTTTTAAAGTGGAAGCGCGAAACATTTATAGCTAATAAAAAGAAATTAGGAAGTTAGAAATTTGTTTATATTTGCGGTCTGCTGAAGTTACAAAGTACTATATACTTGGCAATTGTGTTTCATACAGAGAACATTTGTGTGTGATATTACAAGGTGAGCACTGAGGTAATATTCTAGAATGTTCTGTGGCAGTTAGATTCTAATGGATGCGGTTAGCTTGATTGTGAATCTATGTATGTAGCTAACGTAGGTTTCGAAGCATAACAGGAAATTGCAAACATTAATTTGTTAAAAATCATAAAAACAGGCTATAGTATTTGATGTAAAGATATAATTTGTCATAAATGCAACACCATCAGCATGTATAATATATATGCACTGAGGATCGCTCCATAGTGAACACTAACATTCACTTGCAGAATATATATGTTCCATTGAATTTGAAAGAATGGAAGAAGGAACTTTTCAGTGTAACTTATGTGGTTACTCTACCCATTTATTTGAATGATTTCAGAAACACTATGTTAGAAGTCACAAAAATGACCCCCACATTTCCATTGCCTGTTGCATTGATGCCTGTGCATACACAACAACAAAAAATGGTCTAATTACAAGGTTCGTGTATATTGATAGTATTATATTGGAGAAACCATTACCATTGTATTATAGATTGATATCAGGTGTGATATAACTTTCATAAGCTTTGCTCACCATCTAATATTACTACACAAAATATCTCAGACTATAGACCATGCCAATCTGTAAAGTTTGGAATACCACACATACTTTAAAGAAAGCCGTTGCAGCATCATCATTAAATGATTTGAAGGAGAAAGGTGAGTCCAATATTATTTATATTTATGCATTTCAATTAATTTTTTACTTACAATTTTGATATATTAATATTCATTGTAATTAATGTTATTGCTATACTTGATTTTAGGTGCCCAAAAGCTTGTCCTCCTACCATGTCCCCACATCATCGGCATGACAGTAGTGTTGGAAGACGATGGGACTGTGATTGACGAAGGTGAAATTCTTCTCTCACCTGAGCTGCGTGGTTCCACCCTGCTTCTCCTACTAGACTTGGACAGCAGCACCAAAGATACCATCCACGCCTACGCAGAGTCCACTACAGACACTGCCAGAGTCACTGCCTACCATTAGCACAGCCTCAGCTAGACAAGAATGCCCCAATACACCAAGAACACCAAAGACACCAAGTGATGCAGGCTCTCCAAGTGATTTACATTATGATTACCAGTAAGAAAAAAAAATCTAAGGATAGCATTAAATAAGCATTTGCTTACTTAATCATTAAGTAATTATCTGCCCACTTATAAAATTCTCCTGATTTCAGTTTGCCTTCAACAAGAGCCTATCTCAAAAAATAAGGCACATTCGCTGTGTGCTCAAAAAAAAAGTCAAAAGTCAGAATATTATTTATGCTTAAAAACATACATATGTAATTGTAACATTAGGTAATATAAAACATATTTTGGTGGTGTAATCATTCATCTGTTTTACATATAGGTGTTGTTTGAGTTTACATTGATGATGGGCAACGAAAGAGTTGCTACAAAAGTTGCTACAAAAGTGCGGACCTTGCTGCTGGCAGTGGAGGCCCGTGGAGGAATGACTCCCACATCACAAAATGTAAGTTTTTGGTAGCTCGCATTTGGGGATTTCAGTGTCAAAGTTGCATTAATGATTATATACAGTGGCTTGCAAAAGTATTTGGCCCACTTGGACTTTTCCACATTTTGTCACATTACAGCCACAAACATGAATCAATTTTATTGGAATTCCACATGAAAGACCAATGCAAAGTGGTGTACACGTGAGAAGTGGAACGAAAATCATACATAATTCCAAACATTTTTTACAAATAAATAACTGAAAAGTTGGGTGTGCGTAATTATTCAGCCCCCTGAGTAAATACTTTGTAGAACCATCTTTTTCTGCAATTACAGCTGCCAGTCTTTTTAGGGTATGTCTCTACCAGCTTTGCACATCTAGAGACTGAAATCCTTGCCCATTCTTCTTTGCAAAACAGCTCCAGCTCAGTCAGATTAGATGGACAGCGTTTGTGAACAGCAGTTTTCAGATCTTGCCACAGATTCTCGATTGGATTTAGATCTGGACTTTGACTTGGCCATTCTAGCACATGGATATGTTTTGTTTTAAACCATTCCATTGTTGCCCTGGCTTTATGTTTAGGGTCGTTGTCCTGCTGGAAGGTGAACCTCTGTCCCAGGCGCAAGTCTTTTGCAGACTCCAAGAGGTTTTCTTCCAAGATTGCCCTGTATTTGGCTCCATCCATCTTCCCATCAACTCTGACCAGCTTCCCTGTCCCTGCTGAAGAGAAGCACCCCCAGAGCATGATGCTGCCACCACCATATTTGACATTGGGGATGGTGTGTTCAGAGTGATGTGCAGTGTTAGTTTTCCACCACACATAGCGTTTTGCATTTTGGCCAAAAAGTTCCATTTTGGTCTCATCTGACCAGAGCACCTTCTTCCACATGTTTGCTGTGGCCCCCACATGGCTTGTGACAAACTGCAAACGGGACTTCTTATGGTTTTCTGTTAACAGTGGCTTTCTTCTTGCCACTCTTCCATAAAGGCCAACTTTGTGCAGTGCACGATTAATAGTTGTCCTATGGACAGATTCCCCCACCTGAGCTGTAGATCTCTGCAGATCGTCCAGAGTCACCATGGGCCTCTTGGCTGTATTTCTGATCAGCGCTCTGCTTGTTCGGCCTGTGAGTTTAGATGGATGGCCTTGTCTTGGTAGGTTTACAGTTGTGCCATACTCCTTCCGTTTCTGAATGATCGCTTGAACAGTGCTCCATGGGATGTTCAAGGCTTTGGAAATCTTTTTGTAGCCTAAGCCTGCTTTAAATTTCTCAATAACTTTATCCCTATCCTGTATGGTGTGTTCTTTGAACTTCATGGTGTTGTTGCTCCCAATATTCTCTTAGACAACCTCTGAGGCTGTCACAGAGCAGCTGTATTTGTACTGACATTAGATTACACACAGGTGCACCCTATTTAGTCATTAGCACTCATCAGGCAATGTCTATGGGCAACTGACTGCACTCAGACCAAAGGGGGCTGAATAATTACGCACACCCCACTTTGTAGTTATTTATTTGTAAAAAAAAATGTTTGGAATCATGTATGATTTTCGTTCCACTTCTCACATGTACACCACTTTGTATTGGTCTTTCACGTTGAATTCCAATAAAATTGATTCATGTTTGTGGCTGTAATGTGAAAAAATTTAGAAAAGTTCAAGGGGCCGAATACTTTTGCAAGCCACTGTATATATGAGTTTCACTTTTTGAATTGAATTACAGAAATAAATAAACTTTTCAATTATATTCTAATTTATTGAGATACACATGTAGGAACACCAACAATAACTTACAATGTTTTAACAATCAAATCAGTTTTGTTTTGGTTATTTGTTAGATTCTCTTGGGAGGAGAAATTACAGTCCGTAAAGAGGCCTGGTCCAGTATCAAAAACAACACCAAAGACTCTTTGTTTATGAAGGAGTTAGCAGTGGCGTTTTGGGGTACAAAAACATTGGGGGAAAGGAGCCTAACAGGGACTACTACAAAAACCACCAGACAGCCTTTAACACCACAGAAACTCACAACATTAAAAGGTATGTTATCCTTGGTAGCAGATGCCACTTGCTGTTTGAAGGAAGCCAAAAGATTCTATACTATATTGTATGTCACAGTGTACAGACAAACAAGAATCCACACATGCACAAAAAATCTACAGTTATAGCAGTTTATCATCTTTTCTTTGTATGGATTATTGTCAATACTCTTATAGACTGCAAACATTTTGATGCCAGATTTGGTACTAAGGTTGTAATTTTTCTGTCTAACCAATCCTATTTGTTTAACATATCTTTTTAGTGTGCTTCAAGGAATGGCTTCAAGACAAAAACATGAAGGAGACAGAATTAGAAGCCAGACTGGGGAAAGCTGGACGTTACATTACAGAAAAAATAATGGACATTAACAAACAAAAAGTTGGGGTAAGTTATTGTCATGTTTGTGTGCAGGAGACACATTGGGTTATCAATAGGAGAAGCAATAGTGTGAAAAGCATGGCTTTTGTCCATGAGAGGTTTCTTTCATATTTTGTTAAGTTATTAATCTTTTGTCAAAACTTGTTGATTGTTAAGATTTCATATTGTTACAAATGTGCATATTTGACATATTGCTACATATTGTTACTGTTTATGTTGGCTAATAAAGTTGATTTTATAATGATTCTATTCTATATTTTATTTAATGATTTGAATATTGTCTTGTAAATAATGAGTTAGTAATGTACATGAAACAAAATAAGCGTTGTAATATTTGCATGTATTCTGGCTTTTATACCATCTCAACATTTGATGGAGTAATGAACAGCCTACCATCAGATGTTGGTATGCTGGGATGCTGGTCACCCTGCTGATGCTGGTGGAAAAAACAGCATAGACCAGCATAGCTGATGACCAGCTTGACCAGCATATGTTGTGTTTTGGTGCTGGTATGCTGGGGACCAGCATCAGTAAAGTGACCAGCATACCAGCATCATGACACTATAATGCTGGTCACCAGCATACCAGCACCAAAACACAACATATGCTGGTCAAACTGGTCACCAGCTGTGCTGGTCTATGCTGTTTTTTCAGCAGGGAAACTTTCAGGTTGGTCTGAGGCAGTGGCAATTCTACACTGAATTGCTCCCCTAAGATCTCTGAGCTTTTTAGCTTTCTCTGTGAAATGTTTTCAGTGTTACGAAGATGGTGAAGTGATGAATGAATGCTAAACTGTTAACTGTATTGCTAGCATGATGCAGGCATTTAGTTAGGTTGCTAGCGTTAGCAGCCACATATCTTTCTAAATGGAAACAAAATACTGAACATAAATGTCTCTGTTGTTTAGCGATGTTTAGTCACGTTATTTTAGTTTAAGCTATTTCTTGTATTTTAATCATACTTAAAATACCGACGTTATATGCGCGTGCTTAATCTGTGGTTGTGTTCTGGTTTCGGTCTGTTCTCATGAGTTGTGAAGCGAGAGGAACAAAGTATAAATAGTGTTCATTTGCTAAATTAAGTATCATGAATTTTTATTGATTATCTATCTCTATATTTTTTTCACAGCAGTTTGTGACTGAAAATTCAATTCAATTCAATTTTATTTATATAGCGCTTTTAATAATGGTCATTGTCTCAAAGCAGCTTCACAAAAATGAAAGAAAATTTACAAAAAATTTGAAAAAAAATTTAGAAAAGAAAATAATTGGAAGTGTGTATGTGTGAGAAAAATGTGTCTAGATAATAATAATAATGAGACGAATGAATGATGAATGAAATGTCTCTGATGAGCAAGCCAAGGGTGGCGGCGACGGTGGCAAGGAAAAACTCCCTGAGATGGCATTAGGAAGAAATCTTGAGAGGAACCAGACTCAACAGGGAACCCATCCTCATTTGGGTGATAACAGATAGAAATGATATAACATCGTGTGTGTTGTGCGGGTGAAAATTCAATATGACAGAAATTATTTAAATTGACATGAAGACCAGTTCAGCATAGGGACGAGTCAGTAGGTGCAGAGGGCAGATGAGGTCTGGATCACTGGAAGCACAGGAGCAGCATGTGTAGCTCCAACCATCATAAAGCTGAATCCAGCTGGAGCTGGTCCTTCTCTGGATGCCTCAGGAACCTCGCAGGGTCTGCCTTTGTCTACTGAAGCTGGCACAATCTCCCGATGCCTCGGGATGGGTAGAGAAATACAGAACAGATGGGGAGAATTAGCGTAGTTAGCAGACATCTGCCAGATGAAAAAGACGACGTCGCATAGACGTCTCCGTGATGTGTGTGTGCTATCTGGGCTGCTTTGTTATCACAAGATTAACAACCAAAAGTCTATATGGCATAAAGTAAAAGAATGAAAAGTAATGTAATAAAAGTAGATCTACAATGGCAAATTTAAACTGATAAAGACTTCCATGAGTCGGCAAGAAGACAAAAGGATCACACAGCTAACGACAACATTAAGTGTAGCCACAAAGTTTTAAGGTAGGACAATAGGTTTCATTTATCATTTGCCCGCCGTGGCTCTAGTTGGAAAGAAATTCACAGCACATATTTTGATTGCATCATATTTCTTGTTGGGTCTATTTGTTGCACCTTATACCATCGTCAGATTTATACATGTCAACTTGCATCTGGCAAGCTAACGCCCGGCCACCTCTCAACTACATGAGCGCACTTCTCCACCACATTCGACAACCCACGTGTAAACCTGCTGTTTATCTAAGTTATTGGTTTATTAAATATGATAGTGGTAGTATTTGTGATTTCGCTTACTTTACCATTTCATTCTGTTGGTATCCTTAAATTTATTTGTTCCTGGCCCTGTGCATGATATGACTGCCCCCTAGCTACGAGGATGTAATTGTCTTCTTTGGGAAAGCTGCAAAGCAACAATTGCCGATTATAACAGGTACATGGCATTTTGGTTAACTTTTATAGACAGTTCCATTTCTATTTCTAACTAGCACATTCTGGATAATTCAAACAAATAATGTTTGTTATGGTACGATTTGGTTGTGCTACTGTAGTGGGATTAGGCGAGTGACGGCGGTATTGACCTACAGTATCAGAGCAAAGCACCTCCCTATTTAGGCGAGTGACAGCGGTATTGACCTATCAGAGCAAAGCACCTCCCTATTTAAAGGCTGATTGGCTGATGACTGTGTTGCAGGAGGAGGAGTCGAGGAGAATGGCTGAGGAGGAACGCGAAATGGCGGAAGCCACAGCGAGAAACCGGAAAACAACTGCGGCAAGACACAACTGCTCCGTGAATGGTACAGAGAGGCGTGAGTGGGGAGATAGTGAAGGGAGTATGGATGTAGCAAGTGAAGTGGAGAGTGAAAGGTCATCAGGAAATTGCTGGAATGAAGTAAGAAGGGGGAAAAATCGGGGAGAAAAACGGAAGAAAAGGAGCGATGTAGAGGAGTCTGATGAAAAGAGTAGAGATAGTATAAAATGCATCGTAAGGTTTGGTGATCAGTTTGGGGTAAGCAAAATTAATCCAATTAAACTAACTAAGATCATAAATCGAGATATTGGAAATATTGTTTTTGCTAAAGTCCTCCCTGATGGAAATTTGCTTGTTGGATGTAATAAGGAGGAGCAAGCAAATAAAGCACTCAAACTGAAGGATATAGGAGGAATTAAAGTTGTCAGCACAAACAGAGTTGGAGCAAATACTAAACGTGGTGGGCGAAAAGGGATCATTTTTGGTGTTCCTCTTAATATAAGTATGGAAGAGTTCAAAGGTAACTTAAAAGGAGGGAAGATAATAAATGCACTAAGGCTAAAATCAGTTACAGATGGAACCAGAAAAGACACAGAAACAGTAGTAATAGAATTTCAAGGGGAAGAAATCCCAAAAAGAGTAATGATTGGGGCAATGAGTTACAATGTAAGAGAATATATACCAAGGCCAGTGAGATGTTTTAATTGTCAAAGATTTGGGCACGTAGCTACAAGATGTAGGGAACAGTGTAGATGTGCTCGTTGTGGAGAAAAGCATGAATATGGAAAGTGTGAGGATGGAGTACAACCAAAGTGTTGCAATTGTGGAGGGGCACATAGTGCAGCATTCAGAGGATGTGAAGTACAGAAAATGGAAATGCAGATTCAGAAAAGGAGGGTGGAGAAGAAGCTAACATATGCAGAGGCCGCAAAACAGGTTAAAGGGCAAACTAAAGATCAGAGAGATCAGTCGGGGGTTTTAGCTGAAGGAAACAATGAAGCTCCAAAAGAACATTTGATGGTTGAAAAGAAAAAATTAGTGACATTTATTGCTGGAGTAATAAATAGTACAGCTGGGATTGAATCAAAAACACAAAAGACGCAGTTAGTTGTAATAGCAGCAATACGTCATCTGGGAATGACAGGATTGACTTGGGAAGAAGTTAGAGATGAATTGCAGATAAGATCAAGCCAAGAGACATGTGGATAATATATAGATGATAATAATACAGTGGAATGCAAGATCTCTGATAGCAAATGGTCAGGAGTTCAAACATTTTATCGAAGAGTTAATTATAAAACCGGATGTAATATGTATCCAAGAAACTTGGTTGAAAAGTGGCTTAGATTTTGTTTTATTAGGATACAGTATGATAAGGCATGACAGGGAACAAGGGAATGGTGGTGGGTGTGCAACATTCATTAAACAAGGAAGTCCATATAGAGTAATTGGAATAGGAAGGGATCAAGAATATATTGCTGTGGGGATATGGGGTAGAGGTCAGGAGGTAGTTATTATAAATTATTACAACCCGTGTAAAAAGTTGATATTAGAGAAATTAAAGGAAGCACATGGGCAAGAAAAACATAGAGTGATATGGTGTGGTGACTTAAACGCTCATAATACACTATGGGGAGGAAGATACATAAATGCCAATGGACAAGTAGTTGAGGAATTAATAGAGGAGAGAGAACTGGTGTGTTTAAACGACGGGAAGGGAACAAGGATAGACGTACATACAGGAATAGAGTCTGTTCTGGATTTGACACTAGTCTCAAATAACTTGGCTAGTAAGTGTAACTGGGAAGTGTGGGGGGAATCTACTATTGGAAGCGATCACTACCCAATAATTATAACATTGGATGTGGAAACAGATAGGTCAGAAAATCAAAGAGGAGGAAAATGGATATTTGAAAAAGCAAATTGGGATAAATTTGAGGAAAAGTGCGAGGAAAAAGTGGGAGAAATTGATCCAAAGGAAGATATTGACAGCTTTAATGAAAAAGTGTGTGCAGCAATACTAGAAGCAGCATTAGAATCAATCCCAAAAAGTAAAGGGAAAATGACAAGAAGAGCTGTACCTTGGTGGTCAGATAAGTGTAGTAAAGTTGTGAGAGATAGAAATAAGGCTTTTAAACTTCTTAAAAGAACACATAACTATAATAATTTAATTCTATACAAGAAAGCTCAAGCACTTGTGAGAAGAACTATAAAGCAAGCCAAAAGAAAAAGTTGGAAGAAGTTTTGTAGTGAAATTGGAAGAACAACTCCAGTAGGTGAGGTGTGGAATATGATCAAGAGAATGAAAGGTAATAAGAAAGAGTGGGAATACCCAGTATTAGAATCGGAAGGAAAATTGGCAGTAATGGACAAGGATAAGGCAGAAATGTTAGGAAAAACATTAGCACAAATTCATGGAGCCGGGAACTTAAGTGAGGAAGGTAAAAGGAGAAGAGAAATAACAAAAAAACAAAATATGGATGTGATGGTGCGGAGAGGGGGAATGGAAAACCAGCCAATTAACTTCCGGTTCAACAGAGATGAATTGAGAAGAGCGATTTGTAAAGCAAATAAAAAACTATCATCTCCAGGGAAGGACCAGATAGTATATATAATGCTGAAACATTTGAAGGATAGGGCTCTGGGGAAAATTTTAGAACTATATAATAAAGTATGGGAGGAAGGAAAGATACCAAAAGCGTGGAAAGAAGCAATAATAATACCTATCAGAAAACCAGGCAAAGATCCTTCAGATCCCTCTAACTATAGACCAATAGCTCTTACGTCAAATATCTGTAAAATAATGGAAAGGATGGTTACAGAAAGGTTGTCATATATAGCGGAAAAAAGAGGACTCATAACAAAATATCAAAGTGGTTTTAGAAAAGGAAGAGGGACAATGGATCCTATTGTATGTTTAGAAAATGATATTAGAAAGGCACAGATAAATAAAGAATCGGTAATAGCAGTATTTTTAGATATTGAGAAGGCTTATGATATGATGTGGAGGGAGGGACTTTTGATTAAATTAAGAAAGATGAATATAGGTGGAAGAATATATAACTGGATAAAAGATTTTCTGGAGAACAGGAGTATACAGGTAAGAATAGGGAGTGAAGTGTCGAGTACATATCAGATAGAAAATGGAACTCCACAAGGGAGTGTAATTAGTCCATTATTATTTTCCATTATGATAAATGACATGTTAAACCAAGTAGAGCCAGATATTGGTAGGTCTCTGTTTGCAGATGATGGGGCACTTTGGAAAAAAGGAAGAAATCTACTATTTATTAATAGGAAAATACAAGAGGCAATTAGGAAAGTAGAAGAGTGGGCATATGATTGGGGTTTTAAATTTTCAGTGGAAAAAACTAAAACAATAATTTTTTCTAGGAAGAAGAAAGTTCCAGAATTGAGAATGACGATGTATGGGAAATCATTGGAAAGGGTAAAGGTGTTTAAGTTCTTAGGTATTTACTTTGATGTAAAACTTATATGGCGTGAACATATTAATAAAATAGTTGAGAAATGTCAGAAGGTTTTAAATATCATGAGATGTGTGAGTGGAGTGGAATGGGGGGCGAGTCTTTCTTCATTAAAAACTATTTATGTAGCAATGATTCGGTCTGTTTTCGATTATGGATGTGTGGTATATGGCTCTGCCTCAAAAAACCTGTTAGAAAAACTTAATAAAATCCAAGCCCAAGCATTGAGACAGTGTTGTGGAGCAGTTAAGACTACACCCATATCAGCTTTACAAGTCCTGGTAGGAGAAATGCCACTAGATATCAGAAGAAAACAATTAATGGTAAATTACTGGGCTAACCTCCAGGGACATAAAGATGAACACCCTACGAAAATGGTTTTAAAGAAATGTTGGGAACAAAATATAAGATGTAGAACAAGTTTTGGATGGTGTAGTAACACATATGCAGAAGAGCTGCTGGTCAATAATATCAAAATGAGTCCTACAGTTGTTGTCCAGGAATGTGAACCATGGGTATATGTAACACCTCAAGTAGATCTGCATCTGTTGGAGGTTAAAAGGAAAAAAAGGGAAGTTGACTTGATATCTGCATTCTCAGAGCATACCATAACCAGATACCCTCGACATAGACTAATATATACAGATGGATCAAAAGATCCTGAAAATCAAACAACTGGGGTTGCTTTTTTAGCCCAAGATACTGACAATAAGTGGATCAGTGGAGGAAAGAGAATGTCAAACCATTTGGCAGTTTACACTGTAGAAATGATAGGAATGCTTTTGGCTTTACAGTGGGTAGAGGGAAAAAACCTAGACAAGGTTTTAATTTGCTCAGACTCCGCTTCAGCTTTAATGAGCTTGAAATCCTTTAAATCTAGTCATCAAGACATCCTTTTTAATATCATACATATACATTCAAGAATTGTTCAAAATGGCACGACAATCAACTTCATGTGGGTCCCAGCACACGTAGGAATAAGGGGAAATGAAGAAGTGGACAAACTAGCAAAACAAGCTTTAAAGAAAGAAACAATAGAGATACAAGTGCCATTAAGCAAATCAGAAATGAAGGTTTTAATATGGAGTAAAGTGATGGAAGAATGGCAAGTAAAATGGAATAATGAAATAAAGGGAAGATTCCTGTACAATTTAATAAACAAGGTAAATCAAAACATAAAGTGTATAGGTAAATCAAGAAAAGAAGAGGTAATATTCAACAGAATAGTATTAGGGCACTCAAATTTAAATAGCACACTTAAAATAATAGGAAAACACCCAAATGGATTATGTGACCATTGTAATGCTGAAGAAACAATAACTCATGTTATTCTTGTCTGTAGGAAGTATGAGCAAGAAAGAGAAAAAATGATGAAAGAAATAGGAAAGAATATAAATCAGGAGATGGATTTAAAGGTTATTATAAAATGGGCGAGCCAAAAAAATAGTAAAATCTTCTTTGATTTTATTAAAGAAACGGGCCTGATAAATAGAATGTAAATCACTGTTCCACACTCCGGAGCAGAAGGTGGCGGTAATGCACCTATTAAAGTTGGTGTCAGCCGCCGTTAAAAACCAAAAAGAAGAAGAAGAAGAAGACTGTGTTGCATCACGCCCGGTTTCCCCTTTGTTGGTCCTGTGTGTAGCGGCGACAGGTAAGCGCGTTGTTTAAATCCGGCTTTTGGAAACTGGCTTGTGTGTGACTTAAAGGAATTATTGTTAATTTTATAGCGTGTTTTCCGGCGCTGCCGTTGGTGAGGGTTCGACTTTCAGATAGGTAGATTTAACCTTGTTTGGTTGATTAGCTTCTGAAGGAATTAACATTTTCCCTACACATTTGATTAGGCTTCCTTGTACCTTGTGGTGCTAAGATGGTATACAGTTCTGACTAAACCCGTGCCTGTATGTGCTTTCGCTACGGGAACCTGAATGGTAAGTGGTTTAACTTGCCTTTCACTGAGAGTCAGGGGTGTACATATTAATGTTTCCTCTTGTGTTTGTCATAGGAAACTCCCTTTCGTTGCTAATATTGTGTTGGCTGTTGCTACTCAAGTGGTGCCGCTAATGGTGTCAATTTATATGGCTGAGAAGATACGGCTGCTAACAGTGTGGAAGCTAAGGCTGCTAATCGCTGATGGTGACGACGCTGCCAGTCACCTCACGCCAGTGTTGCCGTGACCAATTTCAAAAGGGGACTGTTTGTGTCGGTTGTTGTGCTGCTTTGTTGCCCTACGTATGTAATTTTTTTTTTGTTTGTTTGTTTTCTTCTTTTGAGTTCAGTATACCAAGTTCTCTTGCTGAAGTGCATTTGGCTTACTCTGGGGTTTCTTTTTGGTTATTTTGATATGATTGTTTTCATTCTTTTAATTTGAATGAATGTATTTCCTGATGGCCAACCTGTAATAGACTATTCGGTACATTTAATGTCTTATGACCCTTTATGTACTTCTGTCTGCTCCTGACACCCATTGTAGTCAGATGTCTCATTAAGTGGTGACTGTAATATTGTTGGAGCTTTTCGTTTTTCTTTCTGGTTGTTTTGCAGGTGCTGAGGTTCGGTGACCGAGTGTCTTCTTCGCTGTGGTGGTGGTTCTTCCCGAGTGTGTGCAGTGTTACACTTGGAGTGTTTGAGCGCACGATCATTGTGCACAGTGGTGTGTGTGGAAGTGTTCCGGTAAAAAGACCACTGTACTTGGTCTGGCCCTTGTGAACCTCAGCTCTCAGCATTTTGTTTATTTGATTTTATCCAACAATATATACATTTCCCAGATAGCAGAACAACATTGAATCATCATTGAATCAACATTAAAGCATCAACTAACTTGTCATTGAATCAATGTTGAAATTTAAATGTTGATTTTTCATCAGGTTTGCACCTTGAAATAATGTTATTTCAATGAAAAATAGATCAAGATGGGCATAAAATCAATGTTTGTTCAACTTAAATTCAATCACTTATTTTACATTGAAGCAACATTGAAGCAATTATAGTTTAGTCTTGCTTTATGTACAAGATTCTATGACAGTAAATCATGTCCATTTTGATTTATTTCTTTAAGTCAGAGACCATGTAGGGCTGAAAAGCTTTGTTTAAAAAAAAAGTCAGTAACTCAACATCCTTCAGTTTACATGTAAATGTATTTATTTATGCTCCATACTAGGGCTGCACGATATATCGAAAAAATATCGTTATCGCGATAATGGCATGCGCGATAACCATATCGCAAGGAGTTGCGATAAATACTTTATTTGCCAAGCATTTGTGTATCCAAATTTGACCAATCAGATGGGCCCTTACTATGTTTATACCCGTGTGTGTGTATATATATATTTATTTATAGATATTATTTATATCTTTATACTTCATTCTGTCGCGAACTAAGCCCGGATGATCAGAAGACTTAGCGATTAGCCGTTAGCCCTTTATAGACGGTAAACCCAAACGCGGAAACAAGCGAGTAGGCAGGATAACCACGCGAATTAGTTTAAGGACTCTCACAGAAGGGGAGCAAGGGAAAAACACACATTTAACCCGCGTCCTATAAACACACACTCGAATCAGAAACCGACATGGCGAACTCAGTGACTAAGCTGTATGCAATGCTTTGTTTACTCCTCTTATACTTCCGGGTTCGCGCCCGCATTACTTCCGGGTCCTAGTGCCGGTCGCGGAGCGAGTGTGTGTGTGACAGTATTTTTTACATTTAATTTTTACTAATGAAAAAAAAAAAAACAGGCAAGCCAAAGAGAATATTTTGTTTAAAAGATGCTCTTGTTGTAAGACACTATTGATGAGTGTGTGGTTACACGTAAATATAAAGTAATGTTTGAAAGTAATTCATATTGTGTTGGCAGGTTTATAGTAACAGCAAACCAGAAATCAGAATATCTGCTGAGGGTTTTAAGTCACTCATAGTGTTTAAGTCTAAATATTTGCAATTTCCTTGACATAGAGTTTCTTTTTAGCCTGAATTAGATTTAATTACATCAGACGAATATCTATTACCTGTTTATTTTAGTATGATCATTACATATAAATAATAATAAAAAAATGCATTTCTCGAGGGCAGTGGTTCTCAAAGTGTGGGGGCACGCCCCACTAGTGGGGAATACAGACATGACAGGTGGGGCGCAATGATCGGGAGGAAATTAGTGGAAAATAATAGGAAAGTGCCTATTCTAATTCATGCTTTTCTTTATTGATAATGAAGAGTGTACGCTCAAAATTAAACAATCACACACAAATAAATGGATCATTTAATACAAGTAAATTGAATTGAAACCTGCGCGACCCACTGGGCAGCACTGCGCGACTCTGACAGAATTAGACCGCACCGACCATCAAAATACATTTTACCCCGCTGGGTTGCGCACGTACAAACCAGCCATGGCAAGGCGGAAACAATATTAAACAGTCCTGACATTGTAAATAAATTGTTTTTAAATAAAACGCAGTGGGTCGTGCACGTTTGTGATTTGAGCGGCGCTGCGTGATCCACCAGGCTGCGCGAATATACCAGATCATCACTTCGGTATCCAGATAGTCACGCTGCGCTGTATTTGCGCATATATTTGGTTCAATCGGGTGCCACGGTTTCGTCCCACTTTTGATGTGTTTGGCTTCACATACACTTCAACAATGGAAGAAGACGGTGCAGCAGCAGTGAGTTTGCTTACATGTGACAAAACCAACAACGAGGAGATTGTAAAGAAAAAAGCTGCATCGTCTGTGGTGTGGAATTGGTTTGGGTATAAGAAAAGTGATACGAATGAGATGAACGTGATTTAGAAGGTACACAAGTGCACTGTTTTAACATGTGGTGGAAACACATCAAACCTTTTCTATCAAGTAAAAAAAATACAGCAAACCTCAGCAATTCACAGTTTAAATATAATTACATTATGTAAAACAGTTTCTGTGTTTTAATTTTTATTTATGCATTTTCAGATACAAATTGTTATATTGTGATATATATTGTTATCGAGGTAGAAGGCTATATTGCCCACCCCTAATGAAGCCTATCTTGCGCTTGGATTCATGTTTTGTGTCTTAAACCGCTGGCAGCAGACCGCATGAGACCCAACAAATTAGGAAGACACTTAGAGACAACACACTCCAGTCACGTTAATAAGCCACTAGACTTCTTTCAAAGAAAGCTGGCAGAATACAGACAGCAGGATAATCGCATGGTAACATCTGAATCAGTGAACAGCAAAGCACAAACGGCTTCATTCAAAGTTGCATACAGAATTGGCCAAAAAACTACAAACGATTGCTGAGCAGCTAATAAACATGGGGTCAATTATGCAAAGATAAGTGACAACGTAAGCCTTTTATAACAATTGCACGTGTATTTTTTTTCTATTTTGAACTTGGTGTTGTTTGATCTTATTGGTTTAGAAATTTATATTTCAATAAACAGTAAACTTGGCCGATTTCGTTATTATTTTGTTGACAAGTGGGGCTTGAAAATTCGCTCACCCCTTTAAGTGGGGAATGACATGTTATGAAAGGGAATGACAATGCTCTAGGGAAATGTTATATCGCAAGAAATATCGTTATCGCAGTATTCAACATCAATATCGCATATTTTCCTAATATCGTGCAGCCCTACTCCATACCCATTTAAACAGGAAGTAACATTACAATAAAACAACTATATAATAAAACACACTACAACTTACATACAAATTATTATAAACTGGATGACAAAATGACTTTTTAGAAGAGAACTATTAGAGATTGTTAAATCTGAATTCACAAAACAGAATCTAACTGCCAAGAGAAGAGACTGGAAAACCATAATATAAAAATGGCAGCCTGCCTCAGCCAAATTCAGTCAAATGCAAATAGAAACAAGTCAGAAACACGACAGATGACTGAAACATTATTCGTAAGTTGAAATGTATTTACTCAGCAAAACAGATAATAAGACATAAGTCTGAACATATTGTTTTCCACCACGAGCAATTCCCCCCAGCCGTTCTGGGGCACAACGAAGCCATTTCTGAATTGTTGAAGAAACTCTGTGGCCTCCTTTTCTTCAGCTTTCAGCTGTTGTTGTTGTAGTGCATCTAAAGAATGAAAAACAAACAAAAGGTTAGAACTATACAACGCTCTAAAAACTTGGAGTGGTAGTTGTTTATGAATGACAGAAGGTGGGTCCTAAATTTTTGGAAATGTGACTTTTACAAATGTACAGATATGCAACATATGTTTTGAAATGTCCTACAATCTTCCATAGATACAATGCACACATTAGATTTTTTTTATATACAGGTCCTTCTCAAAAAATTTGCATATTGTGATAAAGTTCATTATTTTCTGTAATGTACTGATAAACATTAGACTTTCATATATTTTAGATTCATTACACACAACTGAAGTAGTTCAAGCCTTTTATTGTTTTAATATTGATGATTGTGGCATACAGCCAGAGGTGGAAAGTAACGAATTACATTTACTCGCATTACTGTAATTGAGTAGCTTTTTTGTGTATTTCTACTTTTTTAAGTAGTTTTAAAAAATCTGTAATTTTACTTTTACTTAAGTACTTTTTGTTTGAAGTATTGTAATTCGCTACATTTTAAATCATATTCGCTACTGAGTAAAAAATAAATGAATAAAAATGCTAAAATAATGAAAATATTATGCTTTATAAATGCTCCGTTGCGGCGCGTGTGTGTATCATGTCCTGGCCGCGCGCCGCTCCAGACTCCACTCCAGGTTTTCTGACATCGGCAGCTACCTGACCTTCCACACGGTCGCTTCCGCCTTGAGTGACGTCATCGACTAGCGCGACCATGTATAAACCGGAGAGAGACGCGGGAAAGATGAAAGAGGTTGTGATTTTGGCGTTTTGATATTTGGTTGTGTATTCTGGTTTTACTTTTTGCCTCCCATTGACTTTGATTATTGCTTTGTCGCTTTGGTTTGGTTGGTCTTTGTATATATTTGTAGATAATTTCACTGTTTTTGGTTTAGGGAGTCCGGGAAGGTACCTGTATTTTTGTTTGTGTGTGTGTTTTTTTTTTTGCAGGTAATCTAGCTACTAAATATAAATACCATTTTGTTTATTATTTTGGCCTGGGTCCATCCTGAATCTGATCCTCCTCCTCCTTGTGTGTGTGTGTGTGTGTATATGTGTGTATATATATATATATATATATATATATATATATAAAATGATTGGATCTAGTTCTTTCTGCCATATACCACCATTTCCATACAGTTTAAAATAGAACACTGAACCATTCTTTTGCTGTATGACCCAGCATTGGTTATGTTCCAAAATCTTTTAAAGTAGCAGTTATTAAACCAATAATTAAGAAACCAATTACAGGCCAATATCAAACCTCCCCTTTATCTCTAAGATTCTGGAAAAGATAGTATCGGAGCAGCTATGCTCATATCTACATAGAAATGGCATACATGAACTGTATCAGTCAGGATTTAGGCCTCATCACAGCACAGAAACAGCACTCGTTAAAGTAGTAAATGACCTCCTATTGGCCTCTGATCAGGGTTGTGTAACTATGCTTGTATTACTCGACCTCAGTGCAGCTTTTGACACTATTGATCATGCTATTCTTCTTCACAGATTAGAAAATTTAGTAGGAATTAAGGGTACAGCCCTCTCCTGGCTCAGATCCTATTTGACCGATCGTTATCAGTATGTAGACTTAAATGGTGATTATTCTGCATGTTCTCTAGTGGAGTTTGGCGTTCCGCAGGGTTCAGTTTTAGGCCCACTGCTTTTTTCCCTTTACATGCTTCCTCTGGGCAACATAATCCGTAAGCATGGTATTAGTTTTCATTGTTATGCTGACGACACACAGCTATACGTCTCAACAAAACCTGATGAGAAAAACCATCTTACTAAAGTTGAGCAATGTGTTCAGGACATAAGAAATTGGATGCTAATTAACTTCCTTCTGCTTAATCCGGATAAGACAGAAGTTCTAGTCATAGGACCGCATACAGCTAGAAGTAAAATCTTAGATCACACCGTAACTTTAGATGGCCTTTCCGTTCCGTCAAGTGCAACAGTAAAAGACCTCGGCGTGATTATAGATTCCAGCCTTTCATTTGAAGCTCATGTAGATAATATCACCAGGATAGCATTCTTTCACCTTAGAAATATCGCCAAAATAAGAAATATATTGTCGCTAAATGATGCAGAAAAACTAGTTCATGCTTTTATCACTTCTAGGTTGGACTATTGTAATGCCTTACTGTCTGGTTGTTCAGTTAGGTGCATAAACAAGCTTCAGCTAGTCCAAAATGCAGCAGCGAGAGTCCTCACTAGAACCAGAAGATATGAGCACATCACCCCTATCCTATCTTCACTGCATTGGCTCCCTGTGAAATTTCGCACAGACACAGTCTCAGTGTTTAAGTCTAGGCTAAAAACCTATTTATTTAACCAAGCATTTTATAAATAGATTTGCCATAAGGTAAAGGAGCAGATCTGGGGGACTCATGGACGTAGAGTATTATGGTGAACTGGTATGTTTAGATGCTGTCTTCCTCAGTCTCATTTGATCACTCAGGTTTGTTGACGGTGAGGTGATTGTTTGCTTTACATCTCAGGGAGCCCTCATGTTTGTGTTTCCTTCTGGCTCTCCCTTTTAGTTATGCTGTCATAGTTAGTCCTGCCGGAGTCCCTGCTTGCACTCTACAGTAAATATACATTCACATTATACATTGTGACTGTGACCATACCTAATTGCAATCTCTCCTCCTCTTCTCTTCCTCCCCCTCTTTCTCTTTCCTCTCTCCCCCTGTCTCCCCCTTTCACTCTTTCTCTCTCTCTCTCTGTCGAGCTACACATGTGGTTCCTGAGCTGCCAGTGATCCAGACTCCCTCTGCCCTCCGGACCTGTCTGATCCATCCTGGTGCCCGGTTTCTGGTTGGAGGTCTCATCGCATGGATGCCCCGTGTGTCTCTTTAGGATGCGTCTGGTGTCTGGGGATGATTCTCTATACTTAGAAGATGGTTCTGGCCTCGACTGGTGTGGTCAGCTGTTTCTCTGAGGACTTGACAATTCGATAGTTCAGGACTGGAACTTTCTACAAGTCTATCTGAGTCTCGAATAACTACTGGACTCCATTTTACATCAAGTATTATAACATCAATTAACATCAACTATTATAGCTGAACCTAACACTTAACACTGTATAAATGCAGATCATTTCCTGCTATCTGTTTTACCCAGATGAGGATGGGTTCCCTGTCGAGTCTGGTTCCTCTCAAGGTTTCTTCCTATTACCGTCTCAGGGAGTTTTTCCTTGCCACTGTCGCCCTCGGGCTTGCTCGCCAGGGAATATCTGAACATTTTGATTCATACACATTCACATTCCATACAAACTTAAATAATTCTTTTGATTGTGTAAAGCTGTTTTGAGACAATGTCAATTGTTAAAAGCGCTATACAAATAAATTGAATTGACCCTAGACTGGGACGTAACACCATATTTAAGTGACCACTTTGATTTTTAAGCACAAGAAAAACAACAGCTTTATTATGCAAAGGTGTTCCTTCAGTTAAAAACAACTAGTTTGAGATTTATATCTGCTCACCTTTTTTTGAACTACGCTAGAATGCCTCACCCCACCCCCGCTGTTAAAAAAATTTTAATAAAAAAGTAACTCGGTAACTTTTACTCTGAGTAAATTTTTTAATGAGCTACTTTTTACTTTTATTTGAGTAGATTTTTATAATGGTAACTTTACTTGTACTTAAGTAAAATTTCACTGAAGTAACTGTACTTGTACTTGAGTACAAAATTTTATTACTCTTTCCACCTCTGCATACAGCTCATGAAAACCCAAAATCCCTATCTCAAAAAATTTGCATATTTCATCCGACCAATAAAAGAAGTGTTTTTAATACAAAAAAAAGTCAACCTTCAAATAATTATGTTCAGTTATGCACTCAATACTTGGTCGGGAATCCTTTTGCAGATTCTTGTGTCTTGCGTCTCTCAACTTCACAATATCCCACAGATTCTCTATGGGGTTCAGGTCAGGAGAGTTGGCAGGCCAATTGAGCACAGTAATACCATGGTCAGTAAACCATTTACCAGTGGTTTTGGCACTGTAAGCAGGTGCCAGGTCATGCTGAAAAATGAAATCTTCATCTCCATAAAGCTTTTCAGCAGATGGAAGCATGAAGTGCTCCAAAATCTCCTGATAGCTAGCTGCATTGACCCTGCCCTTGATAAAACACAGTGGACCAACACCAGCAGCTGACATGGCACCCCAGACCATCACTGACTGTGGGTACTTGACACTGGACTTCAGGCATTTCCCTCTCCCCAATCTTCCTCCAGACTCTGGCTGGAATTTGATTTCCGAATGACATGCAAAATTTGCAACCTGTAGCCCATTTCCTGCACACGCCTGTACACGGTGGCTCTGGATGTTTCTACTGAAGACTCAGTCCACTGCTTCCGCAGGTCCCCCAAGGTCTGGAATCGGTCCTTCTCCACAATCTTCCTCAGGGCCCGGTCACCTCTTCTCGTTGTGCAGCGTTTTCTGCCACACTTTTTCCTTCCCACATACTTCCCACTGAGGTGCCTTGATACAGCACTCTGGGAACAGCCTATTCGTTCAGAAATGCCTTTCTGCGTCTTACCCTCTTGCTTGAGGGTGTCAATGATGGCCTTCTGGACAGCAGTCATGTCGGCAGTCTTACCCATGATTGCGGTTTTGAGTAATGAACCAGGCTGGGAGTTTTTAAAAGCCTCAGGAATCTTTTGCAGGTGTTTAGAGTTAATTAGTTGAATCAGATGATTAGGTTAATAGCTCGTTTAGAGAACCTTTTCATGATATGCTAATTTTTTGAGATAGGGATTTTGAGCTGTATGCCACAATCATCAATATTAAAACAATAAAAGGCTTGAACTACTTCAGTTGTGTGTAATGAATCTAAAATATATGAAAGTCTAATGTTTATCAGTACATTACAGAAAATAATGAACTTTATCACAATATGCTAATATTTTGAGAAGGACCTGTATGTGTTATTTCACAATCTGCAAATGTTGTCCTACAATGTACATATTCAATGCTATGAAAACAAATATACTTAATGTAACAATGTAGTCTGTTACTGTATGTGCAAAAAATAAAAAATAAACCTGTAGGACCAAAAAAATAAATAAATAAAAAATCAATCCATGGCGACGGTTCTGCAATTTGTCCCCCGCACTCACAAATACTTAAACTGTTCCCTCAGTTTAACAAATCGTGGCCATGAATTAACAAACTGCATGCACAAATTTCCAATCCGTACGCTCAGATACCGTACTGTTTGCATATTTATTCTTAACATGAAGACTTATTTTGGTGATTTTATTATAAGCTTTTTACCCCGAGTTAGATGCATGCTGCACTGTTAATGTTATTATTAAATAACGCCTATTATTACATTGCATTTAGTTTGAGAGCAAAGTAATGACAACATAAACTGTACATTATTTGTTTTGTATTGCTTTTTACCTTTTCCTCAAACTCACACTGCATGATTTTCAAAGTCATCGGATCACCATTGTTTTCACACTGTACTATCTGTGGTAGCATTTAGTTGCTGCTGTGTTCACACTGCACAATGAATTGGCGACAGGAGATTACACACTGACTTCACATACAGTGGTGCCCCCCTCCTGATTTCTTATTCTTTTGCATGTTTGTCACACAAAATGTTTCTGATCATCAAACACATTTAACTATTAGTCAAAGATAACACAAGTAAACACAAAATGCAGTTTTTAAATGAAGGCTTTTATTATTTAGGGAGAAAAAAAATCCAAACCTACATGGCCCTGTGTGAAAAAGTAATTGCCCCCTGAACCTAATAACTGGTTGGGCCACCCTTAGCAGCAATAACTGCAATCAAGCATTTGCGATAACTTGCAACGAGTCTTTTACAGCGCTCTGGAGGAATTTTGGCCCACTCATCTTTGCAGAATTGTTGTAATTCAGCTTTATTTTGAGGGTTTTCTAGCATGAACCGCCTTTTTAAGGTCATGCCACAACATCTCAATAGGATTCAGGTCAGGACTTTGACTAGGCCACTCCAAAGTCTTCATTTTGTTTTTCTTCAGCCATTCTGAGGTGAATTTGCTGGTGTGTTTTGGGTCATTGTCCTGCTGCACCACCCAAGATCGCTTCAGCTTGAGTTGACGAACAGATGGCCGGACATTCTCCTTCAGGATTTTTTGGTAGACAGTAGAATTCATGGTTCCATCTATCACAGCAAGCCTTCTAGGTCCTGAAGCAGCAAAACAACCCCAGACCATCACACTACCACTAGGGCTGCACGATATTAGGAAAATATGCGATATGCGATATTGTTGTTGAATACTGCGATAACGATATTTCTTGCGATATAACATTTCCCTAGAGAAATGCATTTTTTAATTATTATTATTATTGCCTATTTTTTTTTATTATTTATTTATATGTAATGATCATACTAAAATAAACAGGTAATAGATATTTGTCTGATGTAATTAAATCTAATTCAGGCTAAAAAGAAACTATATGTCAAGGAAGTTGCAAATATTTAGACTTCAAAACACTATGAATGACTTAAACCCCTCAGCAGATATTCTGACTTCTGGTATGCTGTTACTATAAACCTGCCAACACAATATGAATTACTTTCAAACATGACTTTTTATTTACGTGTAACCATACACTCATCAATAGTGTCTTAAAAGAAGCAGGCGAGCCCCGCCACACTACGTTGCTACCTGTCTCTATAAACAGAGATGGGTAACCTGGTGCTAACATTAACGTGAGGTAATGGCATTAGGCTGTACTGATTATAATTTGAGATCCAACTTACTGTATTAACTTAAGACACCTTCTTTTCACTTTTTCCGAGGTAAAATGCGGCAAAAATTAGTTTTGTCAACATCATTCTGCTTTTACAACACGGTACACGTACGCCGCACTAGTTCGGACCCACAAGTGGCATGATGACGTAGCAACTAGCCATCCCAGACAATGCTGTTTTTTTTTTGTTTTTTTTTTAAGGGGGGTGTCCAGAACGTTTTGCCCAGGGGCCCACATAACCCATAATCCGTCCCTGCATCTCATCCATTGTTACTAAGGACGTAGCACTATCTGATCACTTCTGTATTTTCTTTGATATATTGATCTCTGTTACCACTGAATCTAGACCTGTCTCTGTCAGAAAGAGATGCATTAATGAGAACACAAGTGCACTATTTATGAAGGCTATTTCTTTGACACAGAGCATTTCTGAAGATTCTGATCTTCTCCTTGATCCCTTTAACTCAAAAGTTATGACTGTTAATGATATTGCTCCGGAAAAGATCCGAAAGACGGGCAGACAAAAATCACCATGGAGAAAATCACCAGCAGTTCAGAATATGAAAAGACAATGTCGAAAAGCTGAACGGATGTAGCGGAAGATGAAACTTGAAATTCACTATAACATCTATAAAGACAGCCTTCATGCTTTCAGTGTGGAACTAGTCACAGCTAGACAGACCTTCTCAAACATTATGAACAGTAGCTTAAACAACACTCGCACTCTTTTTTTGCTACTGTTGAGAGACTGATAAACCCACCAAGTCAGATTCCCATTGAAATGCTCTCTGATAGCAAATGCAATGAGTTTGCTTCCTTCTTTTCTGAGAAAACCAGTAATATTAGGAGCGCTTTTAACACAACCTCCCAAAACAGTTACTATGTCTTTCAAGCAATTGATCATGGGAGAAATAGTACAACACCTCAAATAGTGAACCTGCGACCTTGAAATACTTCCTACATCTTTTCTCAAAAGTGTTTAACTGTTTAGAAACAGATCTTTTAGAAGTGGTGAACACCTCACTTCTCACTGGGACTTTTCCGAACTCTAAGAGTAATCTTAATACGATATTGAATAATTACAGACCAATATTAAATCTTCCTTTCATAGGCAAGATTATTGAAAAGGCTGTTTTTAAATCTGGTTTCCGATCACATCATAGTACAGTGACATCGCACATAAAGATTATAAATCACATGTTTAATTTCTGATTCTGGCGAAATATCAGTGCTGGTACTGCTAGATTTTAGTGCTGTAAGTAGTGTTATAACATACTAATAGAAAGCCTGGAAAACTGGGTCGGACTTTCTGGGATGGTACTAAAATGGTTCAGGTCATACTTAGAAGGGAGAGATTATGATGTGAGTATAGGAGAGCATAAGGGCGCTTTCACACCTACAGCATTTGGTGCGCACCAAACGTGTTTGGTCCCTTGGTTCGGTTCGTTTGTGTTGATGTTAATGCAGTCTTGGTACTTTGGTGCGCACCAAATCAATCGATCCGAGACCTGCCTGAAGGGGTGGTCTCAGACCGCTTTATCCGCTCTACTTTGGTACAGTTAGTCTGGTGTGAAAACAACCAAACCAAATCTGACCAAATGGTACAGTTTAATGCACTTTGGGTATAAGAGATACGGGGTTGTGGGTAAAATTCTTTTTCCTTCCTTCCCTCCATTAAATTTCTCAAGCTATCAACTCGCGATGAAATCAAACCGTGGAGAAACGTGGAGTACCTAAGAAATTAAGTGCCTCTCTCCATCAGGATTACCTGATGGATCTGCAGGAAGATTGCCGGCTAATAACAAAATGATCATTCAGGAGGAGGGCACGTCTCTTCCCCCTGAAGTAGCGCGCAATGCGCCGTTGGCGAGATGAATAAACCAGGAAGCTGGTTTGGAGTCGCATCCGTGAATCATGTTCTAAATTAATTATCTGAAAATAATGATTTGCACGTACAATGTAGTGCTTGAGGATCAACGCCATGAGCGCAAAGCGAAGCTCCATGATTATTGAAAATAGTCTGTTTCCGGTGCCGATGGGCTTCGCGGTCTATTTTGGTTCGTTTAGAACTCTGCATATGTGAACGCAAACCGTACCCACGTCTGTTTACTACATTGAAACATTTTTCTGACTGGTGTGACTATAGGTGTGAAAGCACCATAAGTCTAAGTGGACGTCCATGACATGAGGAGTCCCACAAGGCTCAATTCTTGCACCCCTCCTGTTTAGCCTGTATATGCTCCCACTAAGTGAGATAATGAGAGAGAACCAAATTCCCTATCACAGCTATGCTGATGATACCCAGATTTACCTAGCCATATCTCCAAATGACTCCCTCTGCCAATGCATTGATGAAATTAAAAGTTGGATGGTTGAATTTTCTTCAATTAAACAAGGAGAAAACTGAGGTGATTGCATTTGGAAACAAGGTGAATGCTCTGAAGGTCAAACAACTTGATCTTGGTGTGATTCTGGAGACAGACCTTAGTTTCAGTAGTCATGTCAAAGCAGTAACTAAATCAGCATACTATTATCTCAAAAACATTGCAAGAATTAGATGTTTTGTTTCCAATCAAGACTTGGAGAATCTTGTACATGCCTTTATTACCAGCAGGGCGGATTATTGTAATGTTCTCCTCAATGGTCAAGAAGACCATTGGACAGCTGCAGCTTAGCCAAAACGCTACTGCCAGAATTCTGAATTGAACCAGAAAATCTGAGCACATCACACCAGTTGTCAGGTCCTTACACTGGCTTCCTGTTACAATAGGATAGATTGTAAAGTACTTTTAATCGTTTATAAATCACTCAAGCACTGTCGCCTTGCACCTCCAGGGTCCGGGTTCGATTCCCAGCCAGGCTCGATTCCCGTCTCTGTGTGTATGGAATTTTCATGTTCTCCCCGTGCTTGGTGGGTTTCCTTCGGGTTCTCCGGTTTCCTCCCACAGTCCAAAGATATGTAGGTTAGGCTAATTGATGTTCCCAAATTGCCCGTAGTGTGTGAATGAGTGTGTGTGTGTGCGCCCTGCGATGGATTGGCACCCTGTCCAGGGTGTACCCTGCCTCGTGCCCTAAGCCTCCTGGGATAGACTCCAGGTCCCCGTGACCCTGAATACAGGATAAAGTGTTATAGAAGATGAGTGATTGAGAGTGAGTAAATCACTCAATGGCCTGAGACCTAAATACATTACAGATATGCTCACTGAATATAAACCTAACAGACGACTCAGATCGTTAGGATCGAGTCAGTTAGTAATACCAAGGGTTCACACAAAACAAGGGGAGTCCACCTTTAGCCATTATGCTGCCCGCAGTTGGAACCAGATCCAGAAGAGATCCGGTGTGCTAAAACATTAGTCACATTTAAATCTAGAGTCAAAACACATCTGTTTAGCTGGACATTTATTGAATGAGCTCTGTGCTACGTACTGCACTGTATTTTATGTTTCTTATATTTTCAACTGTTTTATTTTTAATCTAAATCAAATTTAAAGTGCAAACTGTTTTTATTTTTTTATTTTAAATCAAGTTTAAATAATTAAAAAAGTCTTAGTGCTATTTTTTTCTATTTGTTGTTCTTCTGCACTACACACTGTTGTTTTGCTCATGATGTGGCAGCAGTGCTGAGTGTAATGGGGGAGAGACAGACTTTCCTGCAGAGTCTTGTGATGAACCGACTCTTCATGGCAGAAGCTTATTGTTTCCACAATGCAGTGAGTGTGTCTGAGGTTGAGTGGTGTGACAGTGAAAGTCAAATCTTTTCTCTTTAGTGCTACTGAAATAAACTGCAGCCAAAGACACAGCTGAATCACACCAGAATTAAGTCAAGTCAAATTTATTTGTATAGCACCTTAAATAACAACCACATGGTGACCTACAGTCAGTGATTTACAACACTAATAAGAAAATAGGTGGAAATAGTCAAACATAAAACATTGATTAAAATCTAATAAAATAGATTAAGGAAAGGAAATACATTTATTTATTCTTATCAAATTAACATGATAAGACCAAAAGCATATAAAACATTACAGTAAATTATGTGTGAATTAGTTTCAAATTACTTTCAACCTGTGAATTGAACATAAGACGTTTTAGTAAAAGACCCCACATTCTAAACTGGTGCAAAGCAATGAGAGAGAGGGGTCACAGACACAAAAAGAAAAATCTGAAACTTAATTCATCTCAACTCACATCAAGGCTAAAAATGAGGATCTGTCATGTCTATAAATTACACTCAACTGCTGTAATTCCTAAGTGTTCTGCTGGCTCTGATGGACACCGTCACAGTGAAGGTTCAGTCCAGTGGGTTGAGACAGGGGGCGCTCTGCTGTTAGGGCACAGGTAGCTTGGAAACTGATCTTGGACCGATAAAATAAGAATGTCTGCAGCTTGATCAGGTACCATCTCCGGCAGCTTCAGTCAGTCAGGAGACATTGGGATGCTGAAGCATAAAAACCATAGACTGTACTGGAACATGATACCGAGCCTAAGTGGAAGCAGAGCATGAAAACAAGGGCACTTTGTCTATGGCAGTGAAGTGCCCACTGTACCTGTGGTAAAAGGCAGTGGTGCAGAGTGCAACTGTTGGGATTTCGAGGTAACTGTGAAGCCCAGGCTTACAGGGGACCAGAACCCATTACCTCCTTCACATCCCTGTGCAGAGGGGACAGTTTTCAAAGCTGGATCTTGCCCAAGAACAACAACTGATGAAGCTGGAGGAATTACCAAAGACATATTTAACAAACAATACAACAAAGTAGCATGGTCTGGTGCTCAGGGTTCGGGGATGCAGCGAGAGGAGGGAGGTTTTACCAGCCAAGCAAATACACTGCTGTAACAACACTGTGATCACAGGAGTAAACAATGATGAGAAGCTTATAGACATGGAGACAATTCCAAGCACACGAGCCGAATAAGGAGAGAAAACAAACAAGACTGCACTCACCAATGTGTAAGGGCAGGGACTAACCAGGTGCAGCTCCTGAAGACAGAGAGCATGCTGATTTCCAAAGGAAGATCGGTGTGAGATCAGAGTTTGCTAGTCCAGGAGCCAGCATCCACGACTTTCTGTTGTTTGTGTCGGATTGTGTGTGTGTGTGTGTGTGTGCATGTTGATATTGGGCGTCTGGGGGCACGGATATAAATAAAAACACTTTGGTGAAATCCGAGGTTTAATAAGATACACACTACAGTGTGTTTTAGGTCTGCTTCAAAGTTGATTGTATATAAGAACACAACAGTGCTGATTAATGTGTATCATTGTGTTGTTGTTGCTCCTGTCGAGGGGTCACCGCAGCAGACCATCCAATCCGCACACAGACCTCCCATTTTATCCAGGCTTGAGACCGGCGTGCCTCCAGTGGCTGGGGTTTGGCATCGGGTGGGAATCGGACCCGGGCCTTCTGCATGACAGGAGGGAAACTTACAACTGAGCCACCAGTACCTATTTATGTGTATCTGGCGAACTGGTGTCTGTATCAGTGATACTGATCAGTACGTCAGTGTGTCTCAGTGTATGTCGGTGTGTGTACTGGTGTTTCAGTGTGAATCTGTGTGTGTCTATGTATTCTGATGTGCATACCAGTGTGTATCAATGTTACGTACTGTGTATTTGTGTGTGTGTGTGTGTCAGTTTTTGTTGGTGTATCTCAGCATGCATGTAAGTTGTGCATAAGCATTTATGTGTACTGGTGTGTGTCGGTGTATGTCGCTGTTTGTCACTGTAATAAACAGAGAGAGTGTGAGATTGGAGGACAAACCACACTGTAGGTGAAGAAGGAAAGAAAATCTGAAAATGTGGATTTGATGAAGAGAAAATGATTTGGTTTATTTTCAGGATTAGCCAGCTGGACCGAGTCACATGGTCTGATCAGGAGATCTTCTGATTGTTTGAACAAGTGACAGGTGATCAGGGTGAGAGGGAGGAGAAGGTGATTGTGGGTGGAGACTCTGGTTGGAGAATAAGTGTGTATTTGGTACTGAGCTCCTCTTTGGACGAAACACTCAAACTGAAATTCTTCAGAATCTGTAACACACAAGCACACAGACACACACACATTTATTAGATGACTCCATTATCATTTGTTCTCCTGACCCTTATATGACCTTTAACCTTGTTACACACTTACATGCAGAAGGAAGAGTTGCATCTCATTTTCAGCGATCCTCCGCCCCACACACTGCCTTGCCCCGAACCCGAAGGCCAGGGATCGAAACCCTGCCCCTGAATCTGTCTCTGCTGTGACATCATTTTTGCCCCGCCTCTCTCCTGCCTCAGCGCAAGCCCAGCGATGAGGGTCAAAGACTAAAGGGTCCTGAAATACATCTTGACTCCGGCCCAGAGGGTAAAGACACACCTGCACCATTGTCTGCAGAGAGATTTAAGCTCAGAATACCCACAATGCAAAGCAGATTTATTAGGACATTGGAATAAGAAACAACAAACAGAGCATGTGATGCAGCACATGTCGAAAATCTCACCCCAGCTGGTATGTGATAATTCTGTAGTACAATGTCTCTGACTGGATATCTCTGTACTGTGATGCCCACAGGATACAGCCTTCTCACACACACATATAAGTTGATTATTGATCAGTAATACACTGGCAGTGGTATTGGTGGTGATAATGGTGATGATAGGGGATGTGATAATGTTGGTGGTGATGGTGGTGGTTGTGGTACTGGAGATAGTGGTGATGCTGCTGATGGTGATTTGAGTGATGATGAGGATTTTAGTAATTATGGTGGTGATAGGGGTGAGGGTGATGATGGTGGTGGTAGGGGTGATGTTAATGATATGGTTAATGATCATGATGATGGTGATGTTTTGTGGTGATGGGGTGATCGGGTGATGGTGAAGATATTGGTGATGGTAATAGTGGTGATGATGGTGATGATCGGGTGATGGTAATGATAGTGGTGATGGTGGTGATGACACGTGTGATGGTGATGATAGGGGTTATGGTGATGATAGTGGTGTTGGGGTGATGGTGATGATGGTGATGATAGTGGTGATGGGATGATGGTGAAGATAGTGGTGATGGAGATGATAGTGGTGATGGCGATGATAGTGGTGATGGGGTGATGGTTTATAGTGGTGATGAGGTGATGGTGATGATAGTGGTGATTGGGTGATGGTTTATAGTGGTGATGGGGTGATGGTGATGATAGTGGTGATGGTTTATAGTGGTGATGAGGTGATGGTGATGATAGTGGTGATGGTTTTTAGTGGTGATGAGGTGATGGTGATGATAGTGGTGACGGGGTGATGGTTTATAGTGGTGATGAGGTGATGGTGATGATAGTGGTGATGGGATGATGGCTTATAGTGGTGATGAGGTGATGGTGATGATAGTGGTGATGGGGTGATGGTTTTTAGTGGTGATGGGGTGATGGTGATGATAGTGGTGATGGGGTGATGGTTTATAGTGGTGATGAGGTGATGGTGATGATAGTGGTGTTAGTGGTGATGGGGATTATAGTGGTTATAGTGGTGATGATAGTGGTGATGGTGATGATAGTGGTGATAGTGATGATAGTGGTGATGGGGTGATGGTGATGATAGTGGTCATGGGGTGATGGTTGATAGTGGTGATGAGATGATGATGGAGTGATGGTGATGATAGTGGTGATGGGGTGATGGTGATGATAGTGTTGATGGGGTGATGGTGGTGATGGGGTGATTGTGATAATGATGTGGTGGTGGTGGTGATAGTAATAGTGGTGATGACAGGGGTGATATTATGGTTGATGGTTATGATAGGGATGATGGTGATAGTAGTAATAGGATGGTGATAGGAATGATGCTGGTAAAGGTAATAGTGGTGATGGTGATGAAGGGGTGATAGCCGTGATAGTTGTGGTGATAGGCGTGATGGTGTTGATAGTGTTCTACCTGAGTGTCTCCTTTATTGTGCCCTTGAGGAGTGGCGCCCCCTGCAGAGCCTTTTGGGGATTCCCCTCTGCTTTTAACCATGATGCCTGCACCTGAGCACGCACACTTTCCTGAACACCAGGGTTACGTGCCAACTCAAACAACGCAAACTGCAGGGGAACCGCCGTCTGACAGACAGATAGTGAGACAGACAGGCATAATGTATCTCTATCCCCTTTCCTTTTATCCATCTGTGTGTGTGTGTGTGTGTGTGTGTGTGTGTGTGTGTGTGTGTGTGTGTGTGTGTGTGTGTCACTCACAGTATCGACTCCTCCTGCCATCAGTTCAGTGATGTTAGCCTTGATGACCTCCAGCGGAAGCTGCCCTTTCTCCATCAGCTGCCACAGCACCCCGGGGAACCGTGAGCTGTCTGCTGCCTCCACACTGCCCCCCCGACACTGGAGCCGCTTATACAGACGCTGGATTCGCTCATCAGCTACACAAACATGCATGCACGCACAAACATACACTATAGTCGTATCTTATAAGGTATTGTTTCAGATTGCTTGTGTGTGTGTCCTGCATTTTGGGAGAGTGGTGAAGTTACACACCGTGACTGAAAATGTGGTCCCACGCAGTCGCATGGTGAGTCCACAGGGGTGTGTAGAAGCGGAGTAGTGGGCGGGGCACATAGAGCAGGGGAGGTGTTGTGTTCAGCATTCGCTTCACTGCCAGAATAAAGCACTCTGACTCCTGAGACGGCTTGGAGGAGAAGAGACCGATGCGCTCGCTGTACAGGATGTGACAACTTGCTACGGCAGGGGGAGGGGGGGAGAGAGAGAGAGAGTGTTAGGGGCTGAGCTCTCTGATGGAAATAAAAGTAGAAGTCGGTGTTGATTCTGTGTCTAGTTTGTGTGTGTGTGTTCAGTTAACTGACCTTCTAGAGCAAAGCGGAAAAGCTCAGGGCTCGGGTCAAAGGTCAGTGTATGTGTGCCATTCTCCACCTGTCCCTCAGTGTGGACTTTATGCTGCAGGACATGTGAAAAATCCCGAGCCACCTCATCCAGCAGGGGCAGGAACCGGCGTACAGCCGAGCTTAACATTACCTCACGGTTCAACAGCAAGCGGTCAGAGCGCCACTCCGGTCCATTTCTACTCACACACACATACACATCTCTATAATACATAGGCCTGGGCGATAAAACGATAACGTTATGTTTCGCGATAGACACGTGATCGATATCAATAAAAAATGTGTTCGATAGAACGTTCGATATTTTTTATTCTCTGTCGGAAGAAAACAGAGGTTGCGAAGCTAGTTTGGTTGCTGTCATGCGCACTCGCTCCGTGACGGGTTTTAGGACCCGGAAGTAGTACGGTCGCGTTTCAGGAAGCATAAACGGAGACAAGATGGCGTTGACATTGGCACCCGCCCACCCGCAAAATGCGGGTAAAATTTGGCTGTGGCGGGTAATAACTTTAGTCTCACTAGCCACATTGGCGGGTAGTTTATTCTTTGGTATGACAATTGTTATGTTTGCATCAATACACACAACTAACATCTATAATATTATTTGCTTTTTGTGTGAGAAACGGAGGCATGGAGAAAAAAGGTATTCTTCTTTTACTGCATTCAGTGCACACAACACATATAGTATACAGCGCGGTATTGCCCCCTGGTGGCCCGCTAGTGAATTAACATCAAACTCAAATATATTACAACAATATATTTTTGTGTAGTTTTCTCTATCAGGCATCTGATATTATTACACTTTATTAAGCATTTCTTACATTTTCCTTTAATTTTGCACCTTAAATGTTAAGAGATAATTGTTAAGTGTTCATTGTGACTTTATACTTATGTTTACATTTTAATTATTAGATTTTTCCAGGGTTGTTGCCATTTCTGTCTTAATAACTGATGGGACTATGATCATAGGAAAGTTAAGTTTAAAATAAAAATGTTTAAATATAATATATTCATCTCCTGGTCCTTATTTTAAATGGGTCATAAAAATATAAATAATTATCGATATCGACCGATATGAAACACTGATATCGTGATACAGTTTTCAGCCATATCGCCCAGCCCTAATAATACACATACACCACTGTACAACACACCCAGAAACACACAGACACACACACACTGACTTGAGGAAGACTCCCTTGCTGTGTTTGCGTGTTTCACGGTGTGTGTTCCAGGGCTGCAGCGTCATACGGCGTGGATTCAGTCCCTCAGAGTGGAAGAGTTCGGCGATATCCACTGGGAGAATGATGTTCACACTGCACTGAGAACCCAAGTACTGCCTGAGGGACAGACAGACAGGCAGACAGACAGACACACAGACAGATAGTAAAACAGACAGAAAGGTAGATAAGAAGATAGACAGGCGGGCAGAAAGGCAGGCAAACAGCCAGACAGACAGACAGACAGGCAGAGAGAGACACGCAGACAGAGAGGCACACAGACAGACAGGTAAGTAAGTTTTGTATCAGTACAAGATCGAGGTGGATTATTTATCTGTGTTGTTACAGATATTCATTTAAATTTAGCATTAAAGCTTAAGTGTCCCAGTCTCATGTGGAAGGGTTAGTCTCCAACCAGCTCTAAACATGTAAGTCGCTCTAAATGAAGGCGTCAAATCCCTAAATGTAAACACTGATCAATCTCTCACACTGTCCCGACACTGACTTCGACACTGATCTAATACTAACACTGATCTAACACTGACACTGTCCCGACACTGATGTAACACTGACACTGTCTCCGACACTGATGTAACACTCATACTGTCCCCAAAACTGATATAACACTGACACTGTCCCGTCACTGATCTAACACTGACACTGTCTCCGACACTGATCTAATACTGACACTGTCTCCGACACTGATGTAACACTGACATGGCTCCAACACTGACACCCAACATCCGCAGGCCCAACACACTTTACCATTAACAAATCTCTGACACAGTTACTTTTAGTTCTTGCTGAAAGCTGAGTGTATAGCTGTAACTGGAGGTGTGTGTCTTCTCTGTGAGTGTTTAATGTGAATCAGTTGTGTTTATTATGAGTGTGTTAAGTGTGTACTTTTATGAGGCCATGGCTGAGTTCTCTCTCCTCCTTAAAGAATTTTGGTTTTTACTGGTGAGATTCGCTGCAGGTGTGTGTGTGTGTGTGTGTGTGTGTGTATTTGTAGCTCAATGTGTAAATCTCCTTTTAACCTATAAATATATAGATTAATATAAATTAATCTATATATTAATTAATATATAAATATATAATATAATTATAATAAATTGTAGGTCTTTGTTTCAGCATGTTACACCTAGCCAGAGTGTTTTATTTACACATTACAGTGTGTATCTCAATGTTTACATTAAAACAGATGTTATCTTTAAAATGGTAGTATTTGTAATTAATTGAGCTTTACTCATGTTTGATTTATACTGTACATATAACTGTACTGAGGTGAGTGTTTAATGTATGTTGTGTGCACGTGTAAACTGTAAAGCAGCAAGTGTGCTGCATGCTGCTTTGTGTGTGTGTTTGTGTTACCTGTAAATAGGCCCGAGTGTGTTGAAGTTTTGCTCCATGTGTTTGTGAAGGTGGCTGAAGGTACCGTTCCTCCAGAAGTGCAGAAGGTTCATCCAGCCGTTACGGCCTGTGTGTGGAATGTCTTCAAACCTTCTCACCTGTCCACTGCATCCATCTTTCTTTCTGTCTCCCAGGGCTGTCCCTCTGTCCACTCCGCCTATATTCTCCGTTATTCCTCCATCTCCAGGCAACGATACCTTCAGCGGTCTGCTCCTCACCACCGAGCGAAGAGATGAGGTGATCATGCTGCTTCTGTCTCTCTGTCCCTCTCAGTGTCTCACTCTGTCCACGCTAAACCAAGTGTAACAGCCTTCTGTCTGTTTCTCACTCCTCCTTCGCTCCCTCCATCCCTCCTACACTTTCTCTGACTCTCCAGGACATAATGCAGGATTTATGGCAGTAAAGGTCAAAGTTCAAGAGAAGAACAACAGCTTACACACACAAACATTTTAAGACACAAGGGTATGTACACTGATCAGCCATAACATTAACACCACATAACATCAACACATTAAGACTGATTATCAGTTATACCCAGGGCTTGATTTGAGGGAGGATGTGGTGAGATCAGCCAATCAGAATTCAATATTATATCGCGCTGCTCACGAGCTTGCGCTAGTTTGTGTAATTTTTGCGCTGTTTGCATTTTCTCTGCGGCCAAGAGAACAGTTCAAGCACAGCTTCTGATTTATTTAAAAAAGAAGAGAACTGAAGGTATGATACATACATACAAATCCTCTCAGCGGAGATGCGATGAAAACCAAGGATTCAGTTTAATACGGGAGTTTAAGAAATGACTGACAGCTTTAATGGTTATAAAAGACGAGTTCTTTACACAATTTGTGTTTCATTCTAAATTTAAAAAGAGGTTTTGTCTTTTCATTAGTGGCTTCACCTACTGTACATTCCTGGGTACAAAAGGGTCAAAAAGAGGTTTTTAAATGCCATAATAGTGATTAGATTATTTGTGTGTGTGTGTGAGAGAGAGAGAGAGACTTATAAAACTACAGTATTATTAAATTACTTATTTACTAATATATGTATGTAAAATAATTTAATTACTAATATTTACATAGATTATTATTCTACTCTTATAATCCTCTCTAGATGAAAGCCATGGAAGGGATCAAATGATAGTTTTGACAATTGCACGGCACGTTTAAATGTATGCGTTTTGTTCTGATGGATCCAAGTTGATTTAATTTAGCTTATATTTTGTAAATAAAACTCTTCTTGAAAATGACTTACTCCACAATCGTTTTGTATGGCTTGTTGTAGGTCACCTACCTGTTTTGGGTAGGCCACTGGATCTACCCCAGTAAATTTACTGGTTCTACCCCAGTAAATTCAACCACTGGTTATACCCCAGTAAATTAGGGACAGAATTATGGGCACCCGAGGCTCACCCATGCAACTTAAAGATTGCCAGCGACTCGGCTGTATGAACATCAAGAGGAAGTTAATTCCATCACCTAGGAGCCAGAACAAAAAATAATCTAGATGAGCATCTTACTTGATCCCTGAGAGACAGTGGGACATGATGAGCAGTGCTGGAGGATCGGAGGGAATGTGGTGCAGTGCGTGGTGTGATAAGAGCTGAGAGATAGGTGGGTGCTGGGACAATTTTAGCTTTGTAGGCGAGCATCAGGATTTTGAATTTGATGCAGCAGCTACAGGAAGTCAGTGCAGGGAGCGGAGAAGTGGGGGTGTGTGGGAGAACTTAGGAAGGATATGAAAAGCAGAGTGAGAATATGACCTCAGCAAGATACCAGGTAGAACGGAAGTGGACCAAGTACCAAAGCTTGAGGGACACCAGTTGAGAGACTGTAAGGAATCAATGTAGATCCCACGATGTCACCTCATCTTCAGTTACAATTTGCCCTGAATCGCTCGGGTCGTGTTGTATCATCTTTCAGTGTTAGGTTCTACAAGTGCTGTCTGAAAGTGAAACATGGCGACCCATGAGTGCATCCCAAACCTCAGACCTCCTCCCGTGGCCTGAGGACTGAAGTAAAGCCTAACCTCATTTCATCAGCTAAACATATAATTACACACAAATACATAAGCTGCTAAAATTATTGCACTTTATTTTACTGCCATGTGTGTGTTTATACCAGAGTTTAATAATACATTTTTAAAAATGACAAATACAGTGAGGTCAATAAGTATGGGATCACCCTGTGATTTTGCAAGTTCTCTTACTTAGAAATCATGAAGTGGTCTACAATTTTCAGCATATGACCAGATATTTCCACTGTGAGAGACAGAATCTAAAAAGAAAAATTCTGAAATCACATTGTATGATTTTTAACAATTTATTTGTGAATTTTTTTTTTATATTTGGTTCAGAAGCCTTTGTTAACAATTACAGAGATCAAATGGTTCCAGATTTGCACACACTGCAGGAGGGATTTTGGCCGACTCCTCCATACAGATCTTCTCTAGATCTGTCAGGTTTCAGGGCTGTCGCTGAGCAATAAGGAGTTTCAGCTCCCTCCAAAGATTTTCTATTGCATTTAGGTCTGGAGACTGACTAGGCCACTCCAGAACCTCGATATTCTTCTTCCGGAGCCACTCCTTGGTTTTCCTGGCTGTGTGCTTTGGGCCATTGTCATGTTGGAAGACCCAGCCACGACCCATCTTTAATGCTCTGACTGAAGGAAGGAGGTTTTTGCCCAATATGTCACAATACATGGCCCCGTTCATCCTCTTCTTAATACAGGCAGTCGTCCTGTCCCCTGTGCAGAAAAACACCGCCAGAGCATGATGCTTCCAGCCCCATGCCTCACTGTAGGTATGGTATTATTGGGATGATGCTCATTATTCTTCCTCCAAACATGGCGAATGGAGTTAATACCACAGGACTTTCTCTCATGACTCCTCTGGATCATCCAGATGGCAAACTTCAGACGGGCCTGGACATGGGCTGACTTAAGCAGGGGAACCTTCCATGTGATGCAAGATATTAACCCATGATGTCTTACTGTATTACCGATAGTAGCAGCGGAAACGATCTTTATGACAGCTCAAATGACCTCAAACAGGTGCTACTAATTTAGAATCATGAGCAGAGTGTAGCTGGACTATTTTAAAGCTAAATAACAGGTCTTTGAGGGTCAGAAATCTGGCTGATAAGCAAGTGATCAAATACTTATTTGACACTGTAATTCACAAATAAATTGTTTTTAAAAAATCATACAATGTGATTTCTGGATTTTTCTTCCTAGATTCTGTCTCTCACAGTGGAAATGCACCTATGCTGAAAACTGTAGACCCTCCATGATTTCTAAGTAAGAGAACTTGCAACATCACAGGGTGATCAAATACTTATTGACCTCACTGTATGTATGACAGCATTTGTTCCGTATCATTTTCATGAGACTAAGTACTGCATGCTAAAAACTGAATATTAAAATACAACGTCAGTCCTCGTTTGTTTGCTGCTTCTGTAATTAAACATGGCTTCATCTGTATAAACCATCAGTGATCACGTAATCAGTGACTGATGAACCTGCATTCTCACACACACATTCACCCACAAACACACTAAAGCCTTTTGACAGGAAAGAACAATTTTAAATTTCTCTGTTTCTATGTTCCAAATGAACATGTAGGTTTAAAGAATAAATATTTAATACAACTTCTTGAAAACAAACACCCCGTGTGTGTGTGTGTGTGTGTAAAGTCAGTACTGAAGCTCAGGTGTTGAAACACACACTGTTAATCAAGTGAATCCCTCGTAACCCAAATTATGAGTTCTAAACTTCACAACTTACCTAGGGGAGATCTCATTAGTCTCGCTCACACACACACACATGGTATGCTTTATCCTTTAGCTCCGACCCTCTCCTCACAGAGTGTTATTACAGGAAACACAGATTTACTTTCTTAATTACTTCAGTGTGCTACATTTACACTCCGCATCACAAGTCGCCATGTGTGTGTAATATATCACTTATACACTGTGTGTGTGTGTGTGTGTGTGTGTGTGTGTGTGTGTGTGTGTGTGTGTGTGTGTGTGTGTGTGTGTGTGTTATCAGTAACCCTGCTGAATCAGCCTTGGGGTGTCTAACAGGTGAGGTCACCATTAATCACCTAATGAGTTCTCTCTCTCTCTCTCTCTCTCTCTCTCTCACACACACACAGTGTGTAAGTGATATGTTACACACACATGGCGATTTGAATAAATATTTGCTTGTTTTAAAGACAACTTCCTGAAAACAAACACCCCGTTTGTGTGTGTGTGTGTGTGTGTATACAGTACAGTAAACATAAATACACTCGCCGGCCACTTTATTAGGAACACCTGTGCACCTGCTTGTTCAGAGTGAGCATCATCATGCAGGTCTGGTTGAGGAGCTTCAGGGTGGAGGAGAATGCCTGACTTCACTCTGTGGTTATAGGAGACTCTATACTGACTATATCTCATCCCAATTCGACGTGGCGACACAGATTACAGCAGGTTATGGTCGCTGAGCCGCTGGATGATCAGGTGGTGCTCCGAAAATAATGTGGGCTTCATAGATAATTGAAAGACCTTTGAGGGCAAAGCTGGCCTGTTAGGGCGGGACGGTGTCCATCCCACTCGGGAAGGTGCTGCTCTCATTTCTCTCTTCTCCTCTCTCTCTCTTTCCCTCCCCATGTCTATCTGTCTCACTACACATGTTGCTTCCAGTGATCCAGACCCCCTCTGTCCTCCGATCTCTTCTGGTTGGAGATCTGGTCACATGTGGTCTGTCTGGGATGCGTGTGGTGACTGGGGATGGTTCCACTTCACCATGAAGACGGTCCTGTCCTCTGTTCTAATACAGACAGCTGTTTCTCTGAGGACTCGTGACTGCAGTCACTCGATAGTTCAGGACTGGAGTTTCCTACAGTCTACCTGATCCTCCAGTGACCAACTGGACTCCATATGAACTTCTCCACATCTCCTGGTATACTGAACTTCCAGCCTCCTAACACACAGTATGAGTGCAGATCAATCCCTGCTATCCGTTATCACCCAGATGAGGATGGGTTCCCTGTTCAGTCTGGTTCCTCTCAAGGTTTCTTCCTGTTACCATCTCAGGGAGTTTTTCCCTCAGCACGGTCTCACTCGACTCGTTCATCAGGGATGATCTGATCATTCTGATTCACACACACTCACATCTCATATGTGAACATTCTGCTCTGTGACAATGACCAATGACTGGTGTTAACAACACTATAGAAATAAAATTGAATTGAACCGTACTGAGGACACAGCGCTCAGAGAGACGACCAGACATCTCAGAGCTCACAGGACGTACAACAAACACACACTCTTTACTGCCACAGTGATTAGGAAATCAGGTCAGGAGATGACACACACACAAACATTTAGGCATTTGGCAGATGCTCTTATCCAGAGCGACTTACATTTTTTATCTCATTACACATCTGAGCAGTTGAAGGTTAAGGAGGACTCAGAGGACTCAGATCTCTAATGTACTTTAGGTAAGCTCTGCCCTCAGTCTGTGGAGCTGTCAATCAAAGCCACAGACT
>CM060111.1:19248156-19283156 GCA_030522415.1 Channallabes apus | reverse complement strand
AAACATTCTCATCCTGTTGAGAAGCAATAGCCCTTTAAGGAAATGATACACACACACCAAACAGGAAGGAAAACTGTGTGTGTGTGTGTGTGTGTGTGCGCGCAATGCATGTGTCAACGTGTAGAGAGAGATATTAAATGTCCTCATTACATTCATGCGTGTTTTATGCGCGTAATATTACATTGCAATGCGTTTATTATATCAGATGCCTTTAGAGAATACTACAACAAAAATATATTGTCATACCTGTAATGTTTGCATGTAGTTCTGTTCCAAGTTTTCTGTACAGCATCCTGACTCTGACGTAAGCACATCGAGCGGGACGAGGTAATTAAGCGTGTGTAATCTGTCACTGGGCATGACGGGAAAAAAAAAGTAAACTGCACATTCGCTAACAACTCCGTTTGTCTTTTTTTTTCTTCTATACCGAAGGACGTTACAATGCCAAAGAGGCTAGTGAGACTAAAGTTACTACCAGCCACAGCCGAATTTTACCCGCATTTGGCGGTTGGGCAGGTGCCAATGTCAAGCCCTGATACACATGCACACACCCATACACACACACACACACACACACACACACACACACATACATTGAATAAAAACTTCACAGGCACTAGGTGGCGATGTAGAGTAATTATAAATAACAACATATCTGGTGACAGATAAAGTTACACTACAGATCACATGACCGTCTCCTGATGTAAAGTAGGCATACTGTGTGTCAGACGTGTGGGGTTTGGGACACGCCCAATGTTGGGTGTATGTGTGTGTGTTTGTGTGTGTGTGTGCGCGCATGTGTGTGTGTGTGTGTGCGCGTGCGTGTGTGTGTGTGTGTGGCTGTGTTCTATTCTGAAGTGTATTTCACAGTCTACTAAACTCCAGCATTCGGAACAAAAACTGATAACTTAATAAAACATATACTACTGAAACATTATACAACTTTATTAACTAATTATTTAATGAATTTACAAGATGTTTTTACAGATTACTGCCCTTATTCTGCTTTAATAATAAAAGCTTCTTTTTTTCCCAATTTTCTCCCTAATTTAGTTGTGGCCAATTCCTCCCCGTCACTAGGGGGCTCCACATTAAGGCTACTACTACCACTCAGCCGGGAGGGCCAAAGACTATCATGTGTTTCCTCCGAACCACGTTACGCCAGCCGACCACATCTTTTCTAACTGCTCGCTCACGCACCGTTGGGGGCGGAGTCACACACTCGGAGGACAGCGCTATCCGCTCCTTCCGCTTACGTGAGCTCACAGACGCCCCTGATGACTGTATAGCCGTGATTAATTTGATTGTTATGCTGACGACACACAGTTATACGTCTCAACAAAACCTGATGAGAAAAGCCATCTTACTAAAGTTGAGCAATGTGTGCAGGACATAAGAAATTGGATGCTAATTAACTTCCTTCTGCTTAATCCGGATAAGACAGAAGTTCTAGTCGACCACATACAGCTAGAAGTAAAATCTTAGATCACACCGTAACTTTAGATGGCCTTTCTGTTCCATCAAGTGCAACAGTAAAAGACCTCGGCGTGATTATAGATTCCAGCCTTTCATTTGAAGCTCATGTAGATAATATTACCAGGATAGCATTCTTTCACCTCAGAAATATTGCCAAGATAAGAAATATATTGTCGCTAAACGATGCAGAAAAACTAGTTCATGCTTTTATCACTTCTAGGTTGGACTATTGTAATGCCTTAATGTCTGGTTGTTCTGTTAGGTGCACAAACAAGCTTCAGCTAGTCCAGAATGCAGCAGCGAGAGTCCTCACTAGAACCAGAAGATATGAGCACATCACCCCTATCCTATCTTCACTACATTGGCTCCCTGTGAAATTTCGCATTGATTTTAAAATACTACTCTTGACATATAAAGCATTAAATGGTCTCGCGCCGCAGTATCTGAGCGAACTGCTAGTGTCTTACGATCCGCCACGCCTACTTCGATCAAAGGATGCAGGCTGCTTGTCAGTACCGCGTATTATGAAAACTACAGCTGAGGGCAGAGCTTTTTCTTACAAAGCCCCAAAATTACGGAATAGTCTTCCAAATAGTGTTCGGGACTCAGACACAGTCTCAGTGTTTACGTCTAGGCTAAAAACCTATTTATTTTGCCAAGCATTTTTATAAATAGATTTGCCATAAGTAAAGGAGCAGATCTGGGGGACTCATGGACGTAGAGTATTATGGTGAACTGGTATGTTTAGATGCTGTCTTCCTCACTCTCATTTGATCACACTCAGGTTTGTTGATGGTGAGGGGATTGTTTGCTTTACATCTCAGGGAGCCCTCATGTTTGTGTTTCCTTCTGGCTCTCCCTTTTAGTTGTGCTGTCATAGTTAGCCCTGCCGGAGTCCCTGCTTGCACTCTACAGTAAATATACATTCACATTATACATTATGTGACTGTGACCATACCTAACTGCCATCTCTCCTCTTCTTCTCTTTCTCCCCATCTCCCCCTTTCACTCTTTCTCTCTCTGTCGAGCAACATATGTCATTCCTGAGCTGCCAGTGATCCAGACTCCCTCTGCCCTCCGAACCTGTTTGATCCATCCTGATGCCCCGTTTCTGGTTGGAGGTCTCGTCGCATGGATGTCCCGTGTGTCTCTTTGGGATGCGTCTGGTGTCTGGGGATGATTCTATCTACTTAGAAGATGGTTCTGGCCTTGACTGGTGTTGTCAGCTGTTTCTCTGAGGACTTGACAATTCGATAGTTCAGGACTGGAACTTCCTACAAGTCTCCAATAACTACCTGGACTCCATTTTAACATCAATTAATATCAATTATTATAGCTGAACTGCCTGCCACCTAACACACTGTATAAATGCAGATCATTTCCTGCTACCTGTTTCACGCAGATGAGGATGGGTTCCCTGTTGAGTCTGGTTCCTCTCAAGGTTTCTTCCTATTACCATCTCAGGGAGTTTTTCCTTGCCACTGTCGCCCCCGGCTTGCTCAACAGGGACTATCTAACCATTTTGATTCATACACATTCACATTCCATATAATCTTATTTTATATATTAAATATATATAATTCTTTTGATTGTGTGAAGCTGTTTTGAGACAATGTCAATTGTTAAAAGTGCTATACAAATAAAATTGAATTGAAATTGAATTGAATTGAAATTAATGTGGGAGCACAAGTACCTCTCATCTGTCCCCCCTGAGAGAGCTCGGACAACCAGCTCTCTCTAGACCTCCGGCTGTGAGAGGTTACAGCATCACCGGGAACCGAACCAGCGATCTCCGGATGATAGGGCGAGAACTTTACCACTGCGCCACTTGGAGGCTACTAAAAGGTACTTGATTCAATAAAAATTTTAATTATTGTGTCCTATTAATATGATGTTGTCCTCGATAATAATGATAATAAATATAAATCCTTTTTCACGCTCCAGTGAGACACAGTGACTGGTGGGACATGTTTCATTCCCTTCGTTGGTGAAGTGAAGACCGGTTGTTCCCTCGTTGTCCCTACACCATTACACTTCACTCTGACCTGAGCAGTTTTACTCACTGCAGTTTGAAATCACACTTAACATGGCTGAACATCCTGTGTAGTGCACTTCACAGGGTACTTCACATCAATGAGAACACACCCTCTGTGTGTGTGTGTGTGTGTGTGTGTGTGTGTGTGTGTGTGTGTGTGTGTGTGTGTGTGTGTGTGTGCGCGCATGAGTGAGTGTATGGTTTGGGCCATGCCCTCAGTGTCTTTTACCCAGGATGACCTCAGGGGCGCGGTAGTGTCGCGTGGAGACAACAGTGCTGTGATGTTCATGATCAAACGTCGCGCTGCCAAAATCCACCACCTTCACTGCCGTGTCCTTTAACACACGCTCTTCACACTGCTACACACACAGACACACACACACACACACACTTAAAACATCCTTTATGTTATATTATGCATTTAATGGCTTACCTGTTAACTCTCTCTGTGTGGCACACACTTCATTAGCGGTTAATTCAATTCAATTCAATTTTATTTGTATAGCGCTTTTAACAATTGACATTTTCACAAAGCAGCTTTAAACAATCAAAAAAAATTAATTAAGTTTGTATGAAATGTAAATGTGTATGAATCAAAATGATAAGACTGTCCCTGATGAATGAGACGAGTACGACGGCGACAGTGGCAAGGAAAAACTCCCTGAGATGGTAATAGGAAGAAACCTTGAGAGGAACCAGACTCAACAGGGAACCCATCCTCATCTGGGTGAAAACGGATAGCAGGGATTGATCTGCATGAGACAGGAAGTTCAGTACAACAGGAGATGTTAAATTAAATGGAGTCCAGTTTGTTCCTGGTGGTTCAGGTAGACTGTAGGAAAATCCAGTCCTGAACTATTGAGCGACTGAAGTCACGGGTCCTCAGAGAACAGCTGTCTGCATCAGTCGAGGATAGGACCGTCTTCTTGGAAAAGTGGAACCGTCCCCAGTCACCACACGCATTCCCAGACAGACCACAGGTCCATGCGACGAGATCTCCAACCAGAAGCAGGACTCCAGGACGAGTTCGACAGGTCCAGAGGGCAGTGGAGGTCTGGATCACTGGAAGCTCAGGAGCGACATGTATAGCTCAACAGAGAGATAGGTAGAGGAAAAAGGAGAGAGAGAGAGAGAGAGAGAGGAGAGAGAGAGCAAAAGAGATGGAGAGATGGCAGTTACTGTAGGTCTGATCACAGTCGAATAATGTATAATGTGAATGTATATTTAGTGTAGAGTGCAAGCAGAGACTCCGGCAGGACTAACTATGACATCATAACTAAAAGGGAGAGCCAGAAGGAAACACAAACATGAGGGGGAACTGAGATGTAAAGCAACCAATCACCTCACCGTCAACAAACCTGAGTGATCAAATGAGAGTGAGGAAGACAGCATCTAAACATACCAGTTCACCATAATACTCTACGTCCATGAGTCCCCCAGATCTGCTCCTTTACCTAAGGCTAATCTATTTATAAAAATGCTTGGCTAAATAAATAGGTTTTTAGCCTAGACTTAAACACTGAGACTGTGTCTGAGTCCCGAACACTATTTGGAAGGCTATTCCATAATTTTGGGGCTTTGTAAGAAAAAGCTCTGCCCCCAGCTGTAGTTTTCATAATATGCGGGACTGATCGAAGTAGGCGTGGCGGATCGTAAGACACTAGTAGTTCGCTCAGATACTGTGGTGTGAGACCATTTAACACTAGAAGCGCCGAGCAGCGGTCATTTGACTGCAAGGAGGGAAAAAATACTTCACACTCGATCAAAATCCAGAACCCTCCTTTCATGACTTTTCCTAGATCTGTGAGCTTAATCACTCAGCATGCTTAAATTTTCAAAATCGCACCAGTAAAAGCCAGTATAAAGCTATTTTGCTCTTATTTACCTGAAATTGCTGACAGCTGCGAGGCGGCGTCATTACATTGTTTTAGCGATAATTTCACGGAATCGAGTTCAGAACTAATCTAAAGCACTGTCACACTAAATAAACATCCGAGAAGTTCAGAAGCTTCAAATAGAATGAACGAACTAATTAATTTTCTTAAAACGTTATAAAATTAAGTAGAGACTTAGTGACTCCCCTTAGAGACTCTGTGGTAGGTTTTCTCAGTTGAATATAAAAAAAATAAAAAATACCGCTGATTATCAATGCGGGAATGAATGGCGCATTGCCCAAGTGCAAGTTGATCTTGGAGCTAAACTATTTGCTTTGGGTGAAAGCACATCTAGTGATCATTGTGTGTCAGCAACAGCTTCCAATTCAAAACAATAGGCGGTCAAATGACTGTTGAACCGCGTTACTGTATAAGTAGGTCACACTGGCGCGGCGCTTCTAGTGTTAATGCTTTATACGTCAAGAGTAGTATTTTAAAATCAATTTGAAATTTCACAGGAAGCCAATGAAGTGAAGATAAGATAGGGGTGATGTGCTCATATCTTCTGGTTCTAGTGAGGACTCTCGATGCTGCATTCTGGACTAGCTGAAGCTTGTTTATGTACCTAGCTGAACAACCAGACAGTAAGGCATTACAATAGTCCAACCTAGAGGTGATAAAAGCATGAACTAGTTTTTCTGCATCATATGGTAACAATATATTTCTCATTTTGGCAATATTTCTGAGGTGAAAGAATGCTATCCTGGTAATATTGTCTACATGAGCTTCAAATGAAAGGCTGGAATCTATAATCACACCGAGGTCTTTTACGGTTGCACTTGATGGATCACAGTGTGATCAGAAATCTTACTTCTAGCTGCTTGTGGTTCTTTGACTAGAACTTCTGTCTTATCAGGATTAAGCAGAAGGAAATTAATTAACATCCAATCTCTTATGTCCTGCACACATTGCTCAACTTTAGTAAACTGTTTTTTCTCGTCTGTTTTGCTGAAACGTATAATTGTGTGTCATCAGCAAAACAATGAAAACTAATATCATGTTATCATGATATCATGAAAAAGGAGTGGGCCTAAAACTGAACCCTGTGGAACACCAAACACCACTTGAGAACATGAGGAATGGTCACCATCTAAATCTACAAACTGATAACGATCAGTCAAATAGGATCTGAGCCACAAGAGGGCTGTTTCCTTAATTCCTACTACATTTTCTAATTTGTGAAGGACAATACTATGATCAATAGTGTCAAAAGCTGCACTGAGGTCGAGTAACACCAGTATAGTGATGCAACCCTGATCAGAGGCCAATAGGAGGTCATTTACTACTTTAACAAATGCTGTCTCTGTGCTATGATGAGGCCTAAATCCTGATTGATACAGTTAGTTTATGCCATTCCTATGTAGATATGAACATAGCTGCTCCGCTACTATCTTTTCCAGAATCTTTTCCAGAATCAAAAACACAAACATGTTTGGTGTTCTGATAACTGCTAATTTAAAGGATTTTGGAACATAACCAATGCTGAGTGAGGAATTAATTATTCTCAACAGGGGTTCTGTTTACTGGTACTATCTGCTTAAGAAAATGTGTCGGTATAGGATCTAATATACAGGTTGACGATTTTGAAGAGGAGATGAGTGAAATTAGTTCTCGCACTTCAAGGAGAGTAAAGTATTCTAGGTTCCGATCTGACATGGTTAGTTTAACATCTGTATCACTTAAATTGTCTGGTTTCAAAGCGTGTATTTTTTGCCTAATATTCATGATTTTGTCATTGAAAATGTTCATGAAATCCTCACTACTGTATGTTGTTGTTGTGGAGATTTCTGCAGTTGAAGATCTTGTTTTTATTTAATTTAGCTATGGTATTAAATAAAAATCTAGGATTATGTTTGTTATTTTCTATATGAGTGGAGAGATACGTTGGTCTAGCTACACTAAGAGCTTTCCTAGAGTTCAGGATGCTCTCTTTCCATACTATTTGAAATACTAACAATTCAGTTTGACGCCATTTACAGTACGTTCTAATTTCCGAGCGGTCTGTTTTAAAGTGTGTGTGTGGTCGTTATACCAGGGAGTGAGTTTCTTATCTCTGTTGATTTTTCTTTTAACTGGAGCTACGTTATCTAAGGTATAACGGAACGTCGAGTCTAAATGTTCATTCGCCTGATCGAGTTCTGTGGGGTCAGACGGTGATCTAATCGAAGTTGGTAACTCTGGGAGATTACTGATAAAACTCTGTGTGGTATTTGATGTGAATGTACGTTTAAAGCGGTAGCGCGGTGCTGTGCGTACATTATCACTATGACACACTTTAATCAAGACAAGACAGTGATCTGAGATAACTTCAGACTGTGGAATTGCAATTATGTTTCTTATACTTAATCCGAAGGATAATTTTAAATTTAGATTTAGGTGTGACCTGCTTCATGAGTGGGTCCTACTACTGTAAGGGTGAACCCCTAGAGGGTGACAAACGCCCCCTATTGGTTTGTGTTTTGTTATGTTTTTTGTTTGTAGTTTAAGTTGTGTTTTTTTGTGAGGTTTAGTTTGGGAACTTCAAGTCCCAGAATGCACCTCGGTCAAGTGAAGGAAGCACCCACCTGAGCCGAGGCGAGTAATTAAGTTCATTATAAATAGCCTGACTGTAGTTCAGTCAGGCGTCTAGCTTTTGTTATAATTATGAGTTTAGTGCTGGTTGTTGTTTTGTGTTTGTGAAAGTATTATATTAAGAATTCCAGGTGCTCTAATAATAGAGCTTTCGTTTTTGGTTTTGCTTTAATATAACAATAATAATAATAAAGACTCTTTTGAGACCAACACACACGCCGACCTAAGATTCGTGACAACTGCACACTGATTTACGCCTACTGAGTCCAGTATGGACATGAATGCTGTTCTCAGAGGGTCTTCTGGATTCTCAAAATGAAAATTAAAATCTTTAGCAATTAACACTTTGTCTACAGAAACGACTAGGTTTGAGATGAAATCTGCAAATTCACTAAGAAATTCAGAATACGGCCCTGGAGGTCTGTAAATTATAATTAGTGGAATCGACTGAGCTGACTTAATATACTTAAGTACACTTATGTTACTATAAAGAATTTCAAATGAATTAAATTTGTGTCCGTGTTTTTGTACGATAGACAGATTATCATTGTGAATAACTGCGACGCCTCCTCCTCTACCAGTTAACCGAGGCTGGTGTACAGTGGGTGGACAACCAGACTGCTCATTACCGTCGTGCTCACCACCGTGGAAAAGCGGCAGCAGCCAAAATAAATCAGTTGCATTTTAAAGTCATTCCTGAAATGACCACCAGGTGGCGCAAAGTGACATTTTTCACTCTACGTAGTTTTAAATAGAATTAAGTCATAAAAAAAGTCAAAATATGTTGTATCGAAGAAATACTACAGTGATTGTAATTTTCACATCTGAGAACTTTATACAACAAAAATTAAAAATCTGAACCAAAGATATTGATATTTATTGTATAATAATGAGTAAAAAAAAAAAACATTAGTTATATGCTGTTTGGACAGAATATCAAGTTATCAATATCTCTGTTTGTATATGTTTATTGTTATTTGAAATAAATAAAATAAAATTTTAAATAAATTCAAAATACATCAAACTTTAAATATAGAAATAACTAGTAAAATAGCCCTTCAGAATAAAACTTTACAATAACTCAAAAAAGACGTACTAAAATGCTGTGTTGTTTCTGTAAGCCAGTGGTTCTCAAACTTTTTCTGTCATTCCCCACTTAAGGGGGTGAGCGAATTTTCAAGCCCCACTTGTCAACAAAATAATAACGAAATCGGCCAAGTTTACTGTTTATTGAAATATCTATTTCTAAACCAATAAGATCAAACAACACAAGTTAACAACAAGTTAAAAACAGATAAAATAAACATGCAATTGTTACAAGGCTTACGTTGTCACTTATCATTGCATAATTGACCCCATGTTTATTAGCTGCTCAGCAATCGTTTGTAGTTTTTTTGCACTGGTCAATTCTGTATGCAACTTTGAATGAAGCCATTTGTGCTTTGCTGTCCACTGATTCAGATGTTACCATGCGATTCTCCTGCTGTCTGTATTCTGCCAGCTTTCTTTCAAAGACGTCCAGTGGTTTATTAACATGACTGGAGTGTCTTCCTAATTTGTTGGGTCTCATGCGGTCTGCTGCCAGCAGTTTAAGACACAAAACACACACAAAAGTCTTCTGCCCCCACCATCCCCACCATGAATCCAAGCTGAAGATAGACTTCATTAGTGGTGGGCGATATAACCAAAATCTTCTATCACGGTAGAAGCAATTTTCTAACTCAATAACGATATATATCACAATATAGCAATTTGTATCTGAAAATGCATAAATAAAAATGAAAACACAAAGAAATTGTTTTACATAATTTTATTTTTTTATGTAATTTTATATAAACTGTGAATTGCTGAGGTTTGCCGCATTTTTTTTTACTTTGGCCATATTCGTTTGGAAGCTTGGATTTCAGATGATAGAAAAGGTTTGACGTGTTTCCACCACTTGTTAAAACAGTGCACTTGCGTACCTTGCAAATCACGTTCATCTCATTCGTATCACTTTTCTTATATCCAAACCAATTCCACAACACAGACGATGCAGCTTTTTTCTTTACAATCTCCTCGTTGTCGGTTTTGTCACATACTGCAGCGTCTTCTTTCAGTGTCGAAGTGTATGTGAAGCCAAACACATCAGAAGTCGGACGAAACCGCGGCACCCGATTGAACCGAATATCTGCGCAAATACAGCGCAGCTCGACTATCTGGATAGCGCAGTGATGATCTGGTTTATTTGCGCAGCGCCGCTCAAATCACAAACCTGCGCGACCCCCTGTGTTTTTATTTTAAAACAATTTATTTAAAATGTCAGGACTGTTTAATATTGTTTCCGCCTTGCCAAGCCTGGTTTGTACGTGCGCATCCCAGCGGGGTAAAATGTATTTTGATGGTCGGCGCGGTTTATTTCTGTCAGAGTCGCGCAGCGCTGCCCAGTGGGTCGCGCAGGTTTGTGATTCGAGCAGCAGCTCAAGTTTGTCCGACGTTAAACCGTTATTGTTGCACTATGGTTCCACTTTTTCTCCCGGCCCACAACTGATGTTATTTTAAATTTACTTGTATTAATGATCCATTTATTTGTGTGTGATTGTTTAGTTTTGAGCGTACGCTCTTCATTATCAATAAAGAAAAGCATGAATTAGAATAGGTACTTTCCTGTTATTTTTCCACTAATTCCCTCCTGTTCATTGCGCCCCACCTGTCATGTCTGTATTCCCCACTAGTGGGGCGCGCCCCACACTTTGAGAACCACTGCTGTAAGCACATCGTTGGGTGGTTTATGCTGGGACAAAATTTACAAATCTGTATTGTTTTTGGTGAACTTGAGCGCGTCAGAAAATGAACCCAAACTCCGTGTATGCTCGCCTCACAGACGTGAAAAATATATACTTATAGAAAGCAAAATATCTGCTTTTATATAAACTAATGAAAGAAAATGTATTAGATTATGTAATTCGTATGAAAAGTGAATTATAGGCGTGCTCCCTGCTGCGGAGATGACGAGAAGACATGATCACCATCAGCACAGCCGAAACCAAAGGAATCACTAATTTATCAATTAATTATTAAAATGGTCAGAGTGAGTTTCCTGGCTGTTTTAACAAATATTTGAAGTAGATAACAGTAGCCCACATTTATAAAAGCATTTTTATTTATATAAAACTATAAAAAATTATCCTGCATTTATTTTTAGGTGTGCCCGCTGCCACAGTTCTTATATGGCTATTTATCTGAGTAAATTCAGTAACAAACCTGTAAAACAGGTACATCTGTATGAATAAATTGTTTAAATGTGATCAGTGATTTATGTAAATGACTCAGTTTAGATGTAAGTAAATGCTCCTTGCTGCGCTGTTTGGGGGAGGGACGATTTGGTCTGCTGTGTGGAGGCTCGCCCGTGAGAGGTTGCGCGCGGTCCAGTGCAGTGGTGGCTCAATCGGTTAAGGCTGTGGGTTACTGGGTTACTGATCAGAAGGTCGGGGGTTCGAACCCCAGCATCGGAAAGTTGCCACTGTTGAGCCCTTGAGCAAGGCCCTTAACCCTATCTGCTCCAGGGGCGCTGTAAGCTGGCTGACCCTGCGCTCTGACCCCAGTTTCCTAATCGGGATATGCGAAGAAGAAATTTCGCTGTGCTGTAAAAAGTACATGTGACAATAATTGAATATTCTTCTTCTTCTTCCACTACACAGCAAAAATATGTGAGTATATCATGACTGAAATACAGTGACTCACATCGGCGTGCGTTTCTCACAGCGCCGCATAGACAGCGCTTATTTAACACCTATACATATGTGTTTGTTGTATTCCTGGGAAAGAGAAATCTAATCTCTCATATCGGCGCGCGCTTTCATCTGACATTAGATCAAAACTCGGCAAAGTTAAGGAGCGCACACGCGCGCCGCGGGATCACGCAAACATTTTACTTTCACTAAAAGGTTTATTCACAACCACATTTCAGCCATTCACACACATGCATTGTGCTGTTGTTTGTACACACTTTCAGTTTTCCCCTTCTACTCTCCTTTTTGATCAAAAATGCTCCCGATATGAGCCGACATGAGCAGATTTGTTTCAGTCAGAATATTTATCAATCATAAAGAGAGGCGACATATACTTGCTGATTAAACACTGCATTTTTTAAAGTGAAAGCGTGCGATGTGAGCAGCTTTAATTATTGACAATTAAATCATTATTAAATGGTGGACATAAACAGCAAAAAGAATATTATTAATAGAATAATAATATTATTCTTTTGATTATTATTATCATGTTCTTTTGCTGTTTGAGCGTCTGTGGATTCCAAAATTGACATTTTTACCGTTCTTTAATCACTGGAATGGAAGAGATAGAAAGTTTCCTCATCATAACGTGCCTTGTATTGTTTTTAATCGCTCGATACACGACCCATCATTTTTAATGCTATTTTACAAAGGGTAAATACACATGGAATAATTTTATTTGGTTTGTTTATTTATAAATAAAATCTAAAATTAAAACATTGTAGAGTAATTAAAAACAGTGTAGAGTGATTAATAACACTACATGTTATCGAAAGAAAAATCTCATTCCAGGGATTACAAACTGTAACAATGTCAATTTTAGAATTCAGAAGATTTTTAATTTACACAAATTTAAGAAGAGGCTTGAAGCAAGATCCTCCACAGTTTGCTGAAACCATGAACAGTGGTGATTTTAGTTTCTCCGAGTGTATAGGGGAGAACAGCTATTCACACTTGAGGTGTATTATTTGCATTTGAATGTGTCTGACATTGCAAAGCACACACAGTAACACTGCAAGAACAACAACCCCATAATTAGAAAAGCTACACATGTAGGGTCTTGTGTCATCTTATATTTTGTGTTCTTTAAATTTGTAGTAGATTTATTAACTGAAATAAATTACACTAAACAGGGTTCTGTATTGTTTTCGGTGAACTTGAGCGCGTCAGAAAATGAACCGATACTCCGTGTATACTCGCCTCACAGACGTGAAAAATATATACTTACAGAAAGCAAAATGTCTGCTTTTATATAAACTAATGGGGGGGAAATCAGCTTATGTAATTTGTATAAAACGTGGATTATTACAGCGCATCCACTCACAGCCGAGACCAAAGACATCAACGTATCAATGAATTATTAAAATGGCCAGTCAGTTTCCCTGCTGTTTTCTTATCCCCACCCCCGTTAAAACGGCGTACTGTATTCAGAGGCTCTGCCTCTGCGCCTGCTAGAGGTTGTGCGCGCGCGGTCGACTACACAGTAAAAACATGTTAGTATATTAAGACTGAAATAAAGCGGCTCACAAAGCCAGCGCCTATTTAACACGTATAAATTTGTGTTTGTTATATTTCTGGGAAATAGAAACCTATTATAAATCTCTCATATCGGCGCGCACGTTCATCTGAACTCGGCAAAGTAAAAGAGCGCACACCGCGCCGCGGGTTCACGCGAACATTTTATATTCACTAAAAGGCTTATTCACAACCACATTTCAGCCATGCACACACATACATAAAGTAAATAGAAATAAGAGGCCCTGATTATACTGCATAAATATTATTTAGTAAAAAAATAAATTCCTCTGCGCCCTCGAAGACTTGTGCGTACGGTTGAGCGCTGATTAGACTGTTGGAAATTATAGAGGAGAATTATGATGCCGGATCAAACTTTTTAAAAATATTATTGCTTAAATGTGTGTTGAAAAAACTGTTGTCACCAAAAATGTAACAGATGCGGACTCATGTCCATCAATCTGATATAGTATGCTGGAGATGCAGGTGGGAAGACACTGCTTTGTGTAGTTAACATCAAAGACAAAAATAAAAAAAAATGTATAAACACCATAAATGACCAAATGACCATAAAATTCGCGTTATAGATGTTATACAGCAGCGCTTGTTTTTTTGTGTTAGTATAAGAATGAAATGCAATAGGCTGGTATGCATGATTTTCTTTAATAAATAATGAAACCATTTTAACAAACTACAATTTTACAACCCAGTAGCACCCCCGCTGCGCTGTACCAGCGCCGGCAAAACCTTCTGCAGATGATCAATATATTTACTGCACGCAGTTTTGGTCAAGCGATCCTTCCAGAAAGTCAGAATGGCCTGAAGAAGCTCATCTTTGTTCCGTGGCTTAGGCTCACGTCTGACGAACTCCTTCAGCGCGTGCCAAACCATCTCTATTGGGTTGAGATCAGGAGACCTGCATGTAAGGAATACAAGTTAGAGGAAATTTTCATGTGAACATTTCATAAACAAACGAATCTAAACTAACGGAACACAGGACATAAGAAACATACTCGGCTGGTGTTTTCACCCAGTTGATCCCCGCCTCAGCAATACACTGTCTCGCTGCTGTATGCTTTGGGTCGTTGTCTATAGCGTACATGAAAGAAATGTTATAAAACACATTGATGAATTATAAACACTATAAAACATATATTCCACTAACACAAATTACAAAATATCACAAGCTCATTATTTTCTTTACCCTGGAAGAAACGATGAGGTCCTTTAAAATATTGTTGAACGTATGGCACCAGATCAGATTTTATTATGCTTTCTTCATAATAATGCCGGTCCATAATTCCTGTAAATTGATAGAAAGTCGAAATTCAGTAATATTAATCAACTATACAGCTACTGTAACTCATCAAGTAAAAATGTGGTGTACATTATATACTGTAGAACTTACCTTCAAATACAACTATTGGTCCTGGTCCCTGACGGGATATGGCCCCCAAACGTGAAGTTTTACGGGATGTTTGGCCTTAGGTTTCGCTACGTGCCGACCCTTTTTTTTGTAGCACATCAACGCAAAGCGCTCCAATGCCACAGTTGTTTCGTCAGCAAAGATTACATTGTCAAAGGTCTCTTTGACACGCATCCACTGCTGCGCTTGGCTAAGACGCAGGGCTTTGTTGGTGTCCCGAATCATAGGGTCTGTGCTAAACAAACAAACAAACCAAAATACACGAACAAGTAAATATATAGATAAATGTATTAAATACAAAATATAATGTATAGTCACTAAAATTATTATAGATGCTTACCAAGCTTTGCCAAAAGTCCATTTAAGTTTCTTTATTGACCTCCTTATGGTGCGAAGTGATCATTTCAATTGCATTCTGATCTGAAGCTTGTTTTGAATATGTTTAGCAGACCGTTCATCATCCTCGTCCAGCATTTCCTCAATACACTGAAGCACAGCACTATACAAATAAAAACTGCATTTTATTCGATGTCAGATTAATGTAAAATTTTAGATTTTATACGAAAGATATACTAACATAACCTACCTGGTCACTTTCAACGTAGTTGGTGTTTTAATTGCAGGAGTCAGGCGACGAGAACGACAATGTCGTCTGATCGTGTAGTTGGAGACATGAACACCTGACTGTATCAAGAATGTCCTGATATCAGAGAAATGGTGTCCTGCTGTCCACAGAGACCTGATCATGATGCTCATCTCAGAGGAAATCTTCGTCATGGTCTATAGAGTGGCAGAAAGCTCGAGCGCAGACAAAGTTATAGGCTAGCATTTAAAAAGAGACCACGCAGCATTTAAATGAATGCATGTGGGTTGGACAGGACCCACCCACTTTTTAAGACCAGTGATATTGGACCCACTCGCCTTTAGCGTCTCTAATTTAGCGCGGACTGTACAGTATGTCTGTCATTCAAAATGAATAGTGTTTCAGAATGTGTTATTTTTGTACTTAAATGGTTGCGATGTCATTGCGCAAGCATTTGAACTTGAATCAAAAATAAACTTGAATCCCAAAAAAGGATAAAATACACGAGAGAGTCTCAATCAGTGGCGGTTCTACACTGAATTGCTCCCCGGGCGAGACTATCTCCTTCAGCAGCAGGGGCGGCGCGGTCGCAACAGGTATCATAGATAATAGAAAACCGCTTAGCGGCACAGATTATTATTTTTCCTTTAGGTTCGTTTGCCGCCCCCCCACGTGACATGAAAAAATGCTGCCCTGGGCGGCTGCTCAGTTCGCCCATTCCTAAAACCGCCACTGGTCTCAATGATTAAAAAGATAAAAGTACACAGACGGGATCCACCGTTCATTTCAATGAACTTATTTGTGGTCGAGAGCAAAAACTCATCATACAGTCTGTTACAGGCTGTCTATGAAGAATGGGCATCCACAACGAACTGGGATGGTAAAAGAGGCAAACATGGACTGCCAGTGACCTTAAGAAATTTTTTGATGGTGACAGTGGCCCAGCAGTTTCCCTTCCTGTCTAGCGGTGACAGCAAGCGTCAAGGACCGAGTAAACGAATTTCTACGCTCACCGAGGGACACTGTTGCTCACAGACGCTTACATTATTAAATATAGTTTTTGCTCTGTTTTATTTTATTTTGTCAGTTCTCAAACTTTTTACATAGTTGGTTCTTTTTTATTGATTTATTTTTTTATTATCTATTCTGGAAGTTTGCTCTATTTGTTTTAGTTATTTCTATATTTAAAACTTGATGTCTTAAACTCTAACAACTGTAAGTATTGTCAAAATTTATGTCCAGCCCTAGTGCTGTTGTTTGTGCTGTTTTCTTTAATAATAACACTAAACAGATAAAAACAGAGAGTCTGTCTAAACAAAATAAAACCAATGTTTTCTAACTCATATTTTTTTTATATTTATACTTTTTCATGTTTGTTGGACACAGTACTTGGATGTGGAAATTATCATAATTGTAGTATTTCTTCGCTACAAAATATTGTTATGACTTTATTATGGCTTTAGCTCTAAATATATTTAAAAACAGAGACGACGGAAAATGTCAATTTGCGCCACCTGGCGGTCATTTCACGAATTATTTTGAAATGCTACTGGTTTATTTTGGCCGCTGCCGCTTTGCCACGGCGGTGAGCACGACGGTAATGAGCAGTCTGGTTGACCACCTACTGTAACTTCAGATCAGAGGTGCCGGCTGCGCATTCAGTATGATCCGAGTTTGTGGTCTTTATGTTATAAGTCTTTCTACATTTTTGCTTAGATCGGGGAACAAACACAGTCTCTGTAGATGCGGTCATATTATTTCACTAGTTTTGACGCGTAGCTTTGTCTTAAAGTTTCACTCACACGACAGAAGTCCGATCTCTTTGTCTCTTGTAGTTTATTTTGTCAGCATCAAAGAATCAACACTTCATACAGTCGTCTTGAGTAAATCCACTGTGATTACAGACACCAGTTGCTGCATCTTGCAAATCTCTGACTTTTACAACAACCTGTTTGCTGTATCTTGTAAATTACAGTCTTGGCTTAGGTATATAACAACACTCTTGTTGTATCTTACATTCCCAGCTTACGTTAGCTTACGGTTACAACAGCCTAGTTGCTGTATCTTACATTTTTAGCTTACCGGGAGCTCTCATTAGCTGACGGTCAAAAGCTTGTGTTTCTGTAGCCTTCCCAATCTAAACTGAACTCTCTTTCATATGACAGTCACACAAATGCATGTAATAGTAGAATGACATCACAGACCAACTTACGAGTGTCAAAATGGATGCATAACTTAGAAATTTAAAGCTCATGGCTTATGTAACAAACTTAATGCTTAATGCTTTACTAATGAATAGAACAAGGTAGAATAAATGAAATAACAACAAATAAATAAAATAAAATAAACACAACACCAAATTCATAACAAGTGCGATATGGCACTTACAGTCTCAATATGGTGAACCCTGAGTGACGACTCTATGCAGCTAGCAGACGGTTGGTTTAGCCTGTCTGTCTGCTCCCTGGCCTGGGCTCTGGATTGTCACCGATTAACTAGACCTCTACTGAGACTATGAGCTATACTACAGGAAATGAGAGCAGCACCTTCCCGAGCGGGATGGACACCGTCCCACCCTAACAGGCCAGCTTTGCCCTCAAAGGTCTTCCAATTGTCTATGTAGCCCACATTATTTTCGGAGCACCACCTGGACATTTAGCGGTTCAGCGACCATAACCTGCTGTAAGCTATGTCGCCACGTCTCATTGGGATGGGAAATTTAAACACCTCTGTAAAGTTACTCTTACTAACCTGTGACTGACGAAGGCGTATATCACTAGCTCCAGCATGTACCACTATCTTAGAGAACCTGTGCTGTCCTAGAGCCCTAGGATTACCTGCTATGTCCGGTGCTCTGGCTCCTGGGATACACCTAACCACTGCTGCTGGCGCCCCTAAAGGTCTAGCTAATTTCACGTGTCTCAGTATAGAGTCTCCTATAACCAGAGCTCTTTCAGGTTTCTCAGCGGGTGCAGCACTGAAGAGAGCAAACCTGTTGGACACGGGGCCAGGGGTAGCTCAGTGGTTAAGGCATTGGATTACGGTTCGGAAGATCCCAGGTTCAAACGCCACAACCACCAGGTTCAAACGCCAGGTTCAAACGCCACAACCACCAAGTTGCCACTGTTGGGGCCTCGAGCAAGGCCCTTAACCCTCAACTGCTCAGATGTACGGTATAATGAGATAAAAATGTAAGTCGCTCTGGATAAGAGCGTCTGCCAAATGCCTAAATGTAAATGTAAATATGAAGCGCAGAGGAGGTGTGCTCCGGTGGGCTAGCCTTAGCGTTAGCTTTGGCTGAACAAGTATGCCGCCGAGTCGTCACCCACTCGCCCCGCTGTGAGGGCTCTAATGCCGGAGTCGGGGGGCTGTTTATCTCCGCCTGTGGCACCCAGACTGTCCGCTACGGGAATAACGCTGCTCTCGCGCTCTCTAACCCTCTCTAAAGTCTGGATGCGCTCCTCTAGTGCTAATATCTTCTCCGTCAGAGTGCTAACTAACACACATCACAAGTAAAATTATCACTAACGACAGAGGAAGAATGTCTAAACATCCTGCACTCTACACACTGAACAAGCTGAATGGTAGACATTATAACGTACCTGAGTCAAAGTTTTAATTATTTGGTAATGGATTCCGCTTGTTGTTCTCAGATGATATGCGCGTTCTCCGTAAAAGTGCAACAAAATGGAAAAAAGCAAATATCCAGCAGTATTAAAGCATAAAACTAGTTAATGTTGTTATTTAGTATAAATGGGAAAAGGCAGTGTAATTTAAACGCTGATACAAACAACCGAGGAACTTTCGTGGGAACAATACGAAAAACAGGAAGCTACGTCACCACGTAGGTTAGCTTGCTAGTTTCACACATAGCCTCCTGCGTTATTGTTACTGAGTTTATTTAAATACTCTTCAGCTTCAGCACTTACACACACTCTGTTTTTAAATAATTTGAGATAATTTCACTCCAGTGTGTGTTTGAAGACTGCACAAGACTATATGAGTTAATGCTGCATGGTTCTAGCTAATGAAGTGGTGTGTATGAGCACAGCTAGCATGCTAACTCTGAGTATCATATTTATTTAAGAGACTGACTGCTGTGACAGTGCGTTCCCAAAACACAGACGAGACGCCACCATCACCACAGTCAGCACATCAGCACTGTCAACTGACTGCAGGTGCAGACGGAGGTGAGCAGGTCCACAGTGTAGATCACAGCGCCGCTCCTCTGTCTGCTGACAAGCTGCTAATGCTATCGACCATGCGCCACCCCTGCAGGGGTCACTCGTGGTTTCTCACCCTAGCTCTTACCCCAGCGCCCTCACTCACCGTGTCGGGGTTGTAGCAGGTGGTGAAGTCGGAGTTAATAAACAGAACATTCTCCGGTTTCAGATCAGTGTGTGTTAGCCTGTTAGCATGGAGGACTAGAGAGAGGAAAGAGAACAAGAAAAACACTTTACTGCATAGTTATAAAAACAGGAAGATTAGAATTTTATAGTTGTGTACGTACACACAGATATGCAAAAGTACATCATCCCTTGTGTTAAATAAGAAAACGCATTAAATTGGACTTTTTGTTGGTACACACACACTGGAGACCCATCTGAACATCTGATCAGGACTAAACAGAAAATTTTATATTAATATAACAAGCCACCTTTAAGGAACATGGAGTGAGGTTTCATATCCAGTGATAAGCATTTTAAAAAATTATTATAAATGAAGAAATATAATATAATATAATATAATATAATATAATATAATATAATATAATATAATATAATACAAAACAAAACACAATATAATATAGACAAACCCTACTGCTAGAAATCGTACTGTTTTATTAAGGCGCACTCGGGGCTTGAACAACTCTACCATGTTTGGTCAAAATCAGGTCCTTCAACAAAGGTCCTGAAATCACTGAAGAACACATCACTGAGGAACACATCACTGAAGAACACATCACTGAGGAACACATCACTGAGGAACACAACACATCACTGAGGAACACATCACTGAAGAACGCACCAATGAGGAACACACCAATGAGGAACACACCACTGAAAAACGCATCAATGAGGAACACATCACCAAGGAATACATCACTAAAGAACGCATCAATGAGGAACACCTCACTGAGGAGCATCAGTGAGGAACACATCACTGAGAAACGCATCACTGAAGATCACTTCACTGAGGAACACATCACTGAGCATCAGTGAGGAACACATCACTGAGAAACGCATCACTGAAGATCACATCACTTCACTGAGGAAAACATCACTGAGGAAGACATCAGTGAAGAACGCATTAATGCGGAACACATCACTGAAGAACACATCACTGAAGAACACATCACTGAGGAGCATCAGTGAGGAACACTTCACTGAGGAACGCATCACTGAAGATCACATCACTTCACTGAGGAACACATCACTGAGGAACACATCACTGAGGAGCATCAGTGACGAATACATCACTGAAGAACACATCACTGAGGAACGTATCAATGAGGAACACATCACTGAAGAACATCACTGAGGAACACATTACTGAAGAACACATCACTAAGGAGCACATCACTGAGGAGCACATCACTGAAGAACACATCACTGAAGAACACATAACTGAGGAACACATAACTGAGGAACACATCACTGAGGAGCACATCACTGAGGAGCACATCACTGAGGAACACATCACTGAGGAACACATTCCTGTCTTTGGCTTTGAAGTTGGTTACATTGTAACATGGTGTAGAAGGGGGCGGGGCCTGGCTCACACACGCTCTGTAATGCATGCAGAAGCCTAGGAGCAGCAAGTGTGTGTGTGTGTGTGTGTGTGTGTGTCTGGTTGTATGCAAACCTCTTTGATCTCTCTGGAATCTAATAATGCCAGTCCTGGATGGTCACGATACTCGGCTGACGTCACTTCCTCCGTACGAGGACACTGAGAAGCTGCTTTTTTCCGAGCTCCACCATACTGACCAACTTTTAAACTTTAGTTTTAATTGTTTTGCAGCACACCGCTTTTAGCCGGCATTAGCATCGCTAATTAGCATTAGCATCGCTAGCCCGGCTATCACGTTTGTTTGATTGTTTCTAAAGTTTGTTTTCGCTTCCTCACACCGATTATTTTCCGTGTTTAGACACCATGTCGGTTGTGATTCTGCCTCTGAGTGCAGGTGAGGAGACATTGGAGCTGCACTCGGTGGATTTGGAGGTGGAGGCCGTGGAGAAGCTGATCCGTGAGCTACAGGTGAAGCTGGCCCGGTTACAGCAGCGGAAAGCCACGTTGGAATCGACGCAGACCGACACTCACCTGTCCCAGGTAAATTCTCGGCATGAGAATTCTCCTACAACCTCAACCCCGCGTGTTTCTCTGCCCAGGTCCAACACACCAAGGACGCATCCCGCCCAGTGTTCCTACACCCCGGCGCCGGGACATCACGGACCCTGGATACAGCAGCAGCGGAAGAAGCACGCCAAGCCCCGGGCGAGGACCTCTCCACCACCACCACCCGTCTTCGACATCTCGACCCAAAACCGCTTCGCTCCTCTCCGCGAGATGGCACACGACGTCCTGGTCATCGGAGACTCCATCGTTCGTCACGTGCGTGCTACCACGGCTAAAGGTAAGGTGCACACACGCTGTTTACCTGGTGCACGTGTTCTTGATGTTGCTGCACAGGTGCCTGCTGCCCTGAGGAGGAACTTTGGAGCTGTGGTTCTTCATGCCGGCACGAATGACACCAGGCTGAGGCAGACGGAGATCCTAAAGAAGGACTTCAGGAGCCTGGTCGAGAAGGTCCGCAGCACATCACCCACGACAATGATCATCGTATCTGGACCGCTTCCCACATTTCAGCGAGGAATCGAGAAGTTCAGTAGATTATTTGCTTTTAATGAATGGTTACAATCTTGGTGTCAACAACAGAAATTACGCTTTGTTGATAACTGGAATGTTTTCTGGGAGCGTCCTAGGCTCTATCACACCGATGGCCTACACCCTAGCAGAGCTGGAGCAGCGGTCCTCTCTGACAACATCTCCAGAACACTACGAACCATCTGACTGGCGGTAAGTCATACTGTAGATTCCAAACATATTAGCCACATCACAACTCACCGTAGTGATAGACGCACACACATAGCTTGTCCTATAGAAACTGTGTCTGTTCCCCGAATACTGAGAAAAAAGAATAAATTTGTTAAATTTGCCCGAAACAATCTGATAACCATAAAACCAGAAAAAGGCAAAATAAGTAGTCAAAATCCACCTCTAAAGTTTGGACTACTCAACATTAGATCCCTTGCGCCTAAAGCACTTATTGTTAATGAAATTATCTCAGATTATTGCCTTGACGCACTCTGTCTCACTGAAACCTGGCTTAAACCAAATGAATATTTTGGTCTGAATGAGTCTACTCCGTCAGGATATTTCTATAAGCACGAGCCCCGTCTAATTGGTCGCGGCGGTGGTGTCGCCACTATCTACAATGATGTACTCACTGTTACCCAGAAAATAAGGCCCAGGTTTAATTCATTTGAAGTGCTTATCATTAATGTTGCACTAAATGAAATACGTAATAAACCCTTGCTATATTTTACCTTGGCCACCGTGTACAGACCCCTGGGGCCATATGGCGATTTTCTTAAAGAATTTGGACATCTACTATCAGACCTATTGGTTAACTCTGACAAAGTATTGATAGTAGGAGACTTTAACATTCATGTAGATGATGCTAACGACACTTTAGCACTCACATTTATGGATTTACTAAATTCCTTTGGGGTTAAGCAAAATATAATTGGAGCAACTCACCGCTTTAATCATACGCTAGATTTAATTATATCCCATGGTATAGATGTCTCTAATATAGAGATCATACCTCAAAGTGATGATATCACAGATCATCACCTCCTGACATATACTCTACCCGTAGAACAGATTAGCTGTGTCTCCCCACGCTATCAATCTGTTAGAAATATGAATCCCACCACTAAAGACAGATTCACAAGTAATCTGCCGGATCTGTCCCAATTTCTTATTAGACCCCTAAATGCAGATGATCTAGATGAAGTGACTAGCAGCATGGGCACTATTTTTACCAGTACAGTGGTGTGAAAAACTATTTGCCCCCCTCCTGATTTCTTATTCTTTTGCATGTTTGTCACACAAAATGTTTCTGATCATCAAACACATTTAACTATTAGTCAAAGATAACACAAGTAAACACAAAATGCAGTTTTTAAATGAGGGGTTTTATTATTTAGGGAGAAAAAAAATCCAAACCTACATGGCCCTTTGTGAAAAAGTAATTGCCCCCTGAACCTAATAACTGGTTGGTCCACCCTTAGCAGCAATAACTGCAATCAAGCGTTCGCGATAACTTGCAACGAGTCTTTTACAGCGCTCTGGAGGAATTTTGGCCCACTTATCTTTGCAGAATTGTTGTAAATCAGCTTTATTTGAGGGTTTTCTAGCATGAACCGCCTTTTTAAGGTCATGCCACAACATCTCAATAGGATTCAGGTCAGGACTTTGACTAGGCCACTCCAAAGTCTTCATTTTGTTTTTCTTCAGCCATTCAGAGGTGGATTTGCTGGTGTGTTTTGGGTCATTGTCCTGCTGCAGCACCCAAGATCGCTTCAGCTTGAGTTGACGAACAGATGGCCGGACATTCTCCTTCAGGATTTTTTGGTAGACAGTAGAATTCATGGTTCCATCTATCACAGCAAGCCTTCCAGGTCCTGAAGCAGCAAAACAACCCCAGACCATCACACTACCACCACCATATTTTACTGTTGGTATGATGTTCTTTTTCTGAAATGCTGTGTTACTTTTACGCCAGATGTAACGGGACACGCACCTTCCAAAAAGTTCAACTTTTGTCTCGTCGGTCCACAAGGTATTTTCCCAAAAGTCTTGGCAATCATTGAGATGTTTTTTAGCAAAATTGAGACGAGCCTTAATGTTCTTTTTGCTTAAAAGTGGTTTGCGCCTTGGAAATCTGCAATGCAGGCCGTTTTTGCCCAGTCTCTTTCTCATGGTGGAATCGTGAACACTGACCTTAATTGAGGCAAGTGAGGCCTGCAGTTCTTTAGATGTTGTCCTGGGGTCTTTTGTGGCCTCTCGGATGAGTCGTCTCTGCGCTCTTGGGGTAATTTTGGTCGGCCGGCCACTCCTGGGAAGGTTCACCACTGTTCCATGTTTTTGCCATTTGTGGATAATGGCTCTCACTGTGGTTTGCTGGAGTCCCAAACCTTTAGAAATGGCTTTATAACCTTTCCCAGACTGATAGATCTTGTTCCTGAATTTCTTTGGATCTTGGCATGATGTCTAGCTTTTGAGGTGCTTTTGGTCTACTTCTCTGTGTCAGGTAGCTCCTATTTAAGTGATTTCTTGATTGAAACAGGTGTGGCAGTAATCAGGCCTGGGGTTGACTACAGAAATTGAACTCAGGTGTGATAAACCACAGTTAAGTTCTTTTTTAACAAGGGGGGCAATCACTTTTTCACACAGGGCCATGTAGATTTGTTTTTTTTTTTCTCCCTTAATAACGTAAACTTTCATTTAAAAACTGCATTTTGTGTTCAATTATGTTATCTTTGACTAATAGTTAACGGTTTTTGATTAGCAGAAACATTTAAGTGTGACAAACATGCAAAAGAATAAGAAATCAGGAAGGGGCAAATATTTTTTCACACCACTGTACATTAGACACTGTTGCTCCCATCAGATTAAAAAAAGTCAGAGATAAAACATTGGCACCGTGGTACAACAGTCATACTCGCGCCCTAAAGAGAGCAACCCGTAACCTCGAGCGAAAATGGAGGAAAACTAAATTAGAAGTTTTTCGAATTGCGTATAAAGACAGTATGTGCAGCTATAGACAGGCTCTAAAAACTGCTAGGACCGAGCATCTTAGCCAACTGATAGCAAGAAACCAAAACAATCCCAGGTTCTTATTTAGTACAGTGGCTCGCTTAACAAAACCTAAGATGCCCGCAGAGAGTATCCCATCACAGTTTAGAAGTGAAGACTTTATGGACTTCTTTAATGAAAAAATCAATAATATCAGGAAGAAAATAATGGAGGTTCAACCTCTAATAGTATCTCACGATCCAGTTCAGCCTATAGCTTCACATTTAGATTTTCACTGCTTTACAGGTATAGGACAGGAAGAGCTGTATAAACTCATCACCTCGGCTAAATCAACAACGTGCCTGTTAGACCCAATCCCAACCAGATTTTTAAAAGAAGTGATGCTTACGGTTGGAGAGCCACTCCTAAACATTATTAATTCTTCATTACATCTAGGTCACGTCCCTAAACCTTTCAAGTTAGCAGTTATTAAGCCGCTTCTTAAAAAATCTAATTTGGACGCGAATGAAATAAAAAATTACAGACCGATCTCAAACCTCCCGTTCATATCAAAAATACTAGAAAAAGTAGTATCAGCTCAAATTTGCACATTCTTGCAGGATAACAACATCCTTGAAGAATTTCAGTCAGGTTTCAGGCCCCATCATAGCACAGAAACTGCACTAGTTAAGATTACAAATGACTTGTTTTTAGCTTCAGACCAAGGCTGCATCTCATTGCTAGTCCTGCTCGATCTTAGTGCTGCATTCGACACTATAGATCATAATATTCTCATAGATCGCTTACAAAATTATATAGGCATTCAGGGACAGGCACTAAAATGGTTTAGATCTTACCTGTCTGATCGCTACCATTTTGTAGATCTAAATGGAGAACCGTCTGGTATAATGCCAGTGAAATATGGGGTCCCACAAGGGTCAGTTTTAGGACCTCTGTTGTTCTCAATATACATGCTTCCCTTGGGTAACATCATTAGAAGACATGGGATTAGTTTCCATTGTTATGCTGATGATACCCAATTATATATCTCAACTAAACCAGACGAAATACCTAAGTTGTCTAGATTAACTGAGTGTGTCCAGGACATAAAAGATTGGATGACCAATAACTTTCTTTTACTAAATTCAGATAAGACAGAGATATTACTTATTGGCCCAAAAACCAGCACACAACAGCTTTCACAATTCAGCTTGCGCTTAGAAGGATGTACTGTTATTACCAGCTCAGCAGTAAAAGATCTGGGAGTAATATTAGACAGTAACTTGTCTTTTGAAAATCACATTTCAAATATCACAAAAACAGCCTTTTTCCATCTTCGAAATATTGCTAAACTTAGGAACATCTTATCCGTATCTGATGCAGAAAAACTAGTTCATGCATTCATGACCTCCAGACTGGACTATTGTAATGCATTACTAGGTGGTTGTCCTGCATCCTCAATAAACAAGCTTCAGTTAATCCAAAATGCAGCTGCCAGGGTTCTCACTAGATCCAGAAAATATGATCATATAACCCCAATATTATCATCCCTGCACTGGCTACCTGTTCAGTTTAGAATAAATTACAAAATAGTATTACTTACATACAAGGCTTTAAATGGTTTAGCTCCCACATACCTAACCAGTCTTCTGATACGCTACAATCCACCACGCGCCTTAAGATCACAAAACTCCGGACTTCTGGTAGTTCCCAGAATTTCAAAATCTACAAAAGGGGGTAGGGCTTTTTCATATTTAGCTCCAAAGCTTTGGAATAGCCTTCCAGACAGTGTTCGGGGAGCAGACACGGTTTCTCAGTTCAAAAGTAGACTCAAGACGCATCTTTTTAATCTGGCATACACATAACTCATCCCAGTACTCATACTCCAGTACACCTATACCGAATGGCAACTACGCTAATTCTCCCCATCTGTTCTGTATTTCTCTACCCATCCCGAGGCATCGGGAGATTTTGCCAGCTTCAGTAGACAAAGGCCGACCCTGCGAGGTTCCTGAGGCATCCAGAGAAGGACCAGCTCCAACTGGATTCAGCTTTATGATGGTTGGAGCTACACATGCTGCTCCTGTGCTTCCAGTGATCCAGACCTCATCTGCCCTCTGCACCTACTGACTCGTCCCTATGCTGAACTGGTCTTCATGACAATTTAAATAATTTCTGTCATATTGAATTTTCACCTGCACAACACACAAGATGTTATATCATTTCTATCTGTTATCGCCCAAATGAGGATGGGTTCCCTGTTGAGTCTGGTTCCTCTCAAGGTTTCTTCCTAATGCCATCTCAGGGAGTTTTTCCTTGCCACCGTCGCCGTCACCCTTGGCTTGCTCATCAGAGACATTTCATTCATTCATCTCATTATTATCTGCACATTTCTCTCACACATCCACACTTCCAATTATTTTCTTTTCTATAATTATTATTATTATTTGTTTTTATTTATTTATTTTCTATTATAATTTTATTTATTTATTTATTACTTTATATATAATTATTCTATATATATATATATATATATATATATATAATATATAATATGTTTTTTTTTTTTTTTTTTTTGTTAAATTTCTAAAATTTTTGTGAAGCTGCTTTGAGACAATGACCATTGTTAAAAGCGCTATATAAATAAAATTGAATTGAATTGAATAATAAACCCAAAACTAAACCTGATTACCCGTCGCTCGTCCACTGTGAGAGCGTCCTGATCCGGAATTTCACACTGTTACCTTCATTACTCACACTTGGTAGGAAGATCCTGTGTGTGTGTGTGTGTGTGTGTGTATACTCACACTCCACAGCACTGCAGATCTGATAGGCCATGTGTCTGACCTGCTCCAGTGTGTAGGGTGTGTGATTATTCTGCTTCAGGAAGTCGAAGGTGCTGAGAGACAACAACTCAAAACTGATACACACGTGACCGGCGTGCTGAAACCAACCGTACATACACACACACAGCCTGAGGGGGAGGAAGGGGGATAGAGACAGACAGAGGGAGAGAGAGACGGGTAAGTGAAGGTGTTAGACGTGTCTCACTCTCATCACTGTAACACTCACTGTCGATTCTCCGGATCTTTCTCTTTGATCTTCTCCAAAACGTTTATCTCCAGTCGAGCTGCTTCTCTGTACCTCTGCACATTTTTAATGATCTTGAGAGCAACATGAGAGCCCTGTCTATAAACACACACACACACACACACACACACACACACACACACACACACACACACAGTGACGTCCAGCAGTGTTAGAGTCACACACACATTAGATTTCAAGAAGAGAACCTTTATATAAATGTGTGTGTGTGTGTGTGTGTGTAGAACTGACCTGTGGTGGTCGATGCACTGTACCACTTTGCCAAAAGATCCCTCCCCCAATGTACTGACGATCTCATCTACACACACACACACCTATCCAGGGCTGATAGTGGAAAAAATTCCTGAGAACTTTTTTTCCTTGCCCCCGAGGTGAGTAGGGGTGGGGGTACTATTTATGTGACGCACTTTTAACACATAACTTGTTGCCCCTTTAACACATAACTTATTTGGGCCCAAATATATAAACAGCCTATGTATAACCCTGATCATCATTATTGTCAAGTGGCTCTTTTTACATATTTTCATATTTACATTATGCCCCCAGTATTATTCAAGAAAACACAGCATTTTCTTCTCCATATGTTCAGTGCCTAGATTGACATTATTAGCCCATCTTAGTACAATCACTGGAAGTAAATGTTACAGATGCTACAGCCAAACCAAGACAGGTCAGTAAGTGGCAATAATAGTACTCCAAAGTACACAGGATTTGATTAACTAATTGATTATCCTCCACTAATTTATTACTTAAAGTGACGAGTGGGTGGGTGATAGTAAATGACAGGTCAAGCTCAGCAATGAAGGAGCACAAGCCAATTTTTAAATCAGTCACACGATCGGTCATTGAGGGTGGAATATTATGGCGTTATATTCCTGCCACAATTCTGAGCGCGAGGTTTGACATTTTGAGAGCAGACAAAGCACTATATGTGTGTGCAGTGTCTCCCCTGCTCGCTCAACATATTCTCCACACACACGCGACTTCTCGGTTCTGTGCGCGCTCGACTTTGCCTGCATGCGTGTGCAACATTTATTTTCTGTGTGCGCTTTGGCTAGTTTTGTAACACTGGACAATCACAGACATCCACACACTGCTGCTGATTGGTCGTTCCTTCTCTATCAGCTGGCAATATCGACCACATAACGGAAGCGTTGTAAATAAAGGTTTATAAGTAAAGCGACCGAGTTGTCCGATTTGAATTTTAGTTGATGTAGTCTAACAATGAGCTATATGGATAATTAGATAAGTAAATAAAAACACACAATGGACAAACGAAAATGGTATATACTAATACTTCATTGAATAAAAAATAAATACTATAATATTTTTAATAATATTTATAAATAAATACAACTTTATTTACATTGCTTCCCTTATACTGTATGATTATTTTCATTTGTATATAATTATATATAATAATATAATTTTAATTTCTTATAATTTTCTTTTGATTTTGGAAAGCTGCTTTGAGACAATGACCATTTTAAAAGCACTATACAAATTATAGTATGCGTTATGCGGTCGATATTGCCAGCTGAGGTGGAACAGCCAATCAGAAGTAGTGTGTGGATGTCTGTGATTGGCAGTTTTGTGACAGTTTTGTAACACTGGACAAAGTTGAGTGGGCGTACAGGCAGAGTCGAGCAGAATCGAGAAGTCGCGCGTGCGCGGAGAACATGTTGAGCGCGCAGGGGAGACACTGCACGCGCCTAGAGTGATTTATCTGCTCTCAAAATGTCAAACCCCGCCCTCAGAATTGTGGCAGGAATATAAGGCCATAGAATATCTGCCGTGGCTGTTGCCCCTGACTAACGTGAGGTGTGTTGCAGCGCTCTGACTGTTGCTTTATGAACAGGGACTAATTCATGCAGTGACAGCATTTTTTTTCCCTGCTAGTTCCATACACCAGTTTCCTTGCGTACACAGTGCAATAGCATGCTCCTGGTTGCCGGAGCTTTTGACACCAGCTTCCAAAGGGCTTTTCCGTCACAACCCACATCCTCAATCCAAGCCCAGCGCCATTTATTCTTTATGCCTTTATCGATATCTTTAATGTCTTCCCCTGGATTCATAAACATAGCCATGACTTACGGTTTGAGTTTCCAATATGAGACACACAATTGTACAGTCTGGGAGCTAAAAACACCTTCACGCATGGAGCATTGCCTTAACCTGTATTAATCTATTTGACAAAGACACAAGGCCCGCCCCTTCCCTACTTCTGATTAGCTCATCGGCTAGTATGTGTATTGTTTGTTTTAGTCGTTGAGCGTTAAAGCTGCTCTCTGACCTGCGCATCTCAGTTCTAGAGAAATGACAGATCAATATCGGCGAACATGATTTTTTCCCCCTGCAGCCACAGTACGCCGGAACGCTACCACCCCTGCCTATCTCAGGGGTTTTTTCCACGTCCAGAGTGATGTGCAAGCTGATTGGCTCAGTGATGTCACTCACATCTGTCCTGCAGCACGTGACCATCATGATACAGCAGGTGACCTTCATCATCATCATCATCATCATCGTGTCTCACACTCTGCTAGGACACACACACACGCACCATGTATAACTGTATAACACACACAGTTTCACACCACCAGTTACAAAGACATAACACAAGTGACAGCAAAACAACAGTGTGTGTGTGTGTGTGTGTGTGTGTGTGTGTGTGTGTGTGTGTGTGATTACTCACAGACAAGCAGAAGCAGCTCCGAAATTCTTTACACGCTGAACCTGTAACACCCATTTCTCTCTCTCTCTCACACACACACACACACACACACATACACACACACACAGCATAGTGTAAAGGGGGAGTGAAGTTGTCTTGGTCTAATTTTAAACTGCAAGCACATATTCATGTCTCATGAGTCTAAGACTCAAAGATCTGATTACATACACACACACATTTGGGACACGGCCCTGAGTTCTGTCAGAAGGAGTGCAGGACAGTGAGGACTTCTGCACATCTACTCCAAGCTGCTTCTCCACGATCACCCTAAACTCTCATTTCAACGTCACAGCGCCTCCCCAGGGCCATTGGGCAGAATACACTCATATACACTTTATTAATATACATTTACATTTATAATAAACATAATTTACATGTATATTTTGTATATTATTTTGTAATAAATCTTCATGGAGGCAATGATGAGTCGGCCCAAGCACCCTGCACCATCACCAGAAAGACAGTAGGGCAAATGCATTTAAAGTATAAATATGGAAATACCAATACTATTATGATATAATTTTAGAGAAGGGGAAAGTCATGTCTAGACCTCCAAAAAGCCCTGGATGCTGAAAAAAATTCACATTATGCTGTCACACAGAAAGTTATTAATCATTTTTCAGCGTAAGTTTAAGGCATTATCACATAACCCGTGTGAGATATCAAACATCTCTCGGCCCGGTTTGGTGGCGATTGTATAAATTCCCTAGAAGGAGTAGATCAAACTACATTGGGGGTGTTTTGCAAATGACCCAAAATAACTGACTTCCTGTTGAGTTGAGCCCAGGACATGTGGCGCGAAAGTTGTTTGGCTCAATGAGCTCTAAATGTTTACCGAGTTTTGTGCAAGTGTGTATAAGCTATGCAGAAAATACTCATGTGAGTACTGTTCACAATCATATTTATTTATCTACTCATCATGTACCCTAATCTGCACGATCTGTCTTGCACCAGTCACTTTGGCTCTGCTGGCACTTTCAATGGCTCGAACTGTACCCACTAGGCAAGGGAAGTTGATTTGTAAAGCACATTTCATACACAATTGTAATTCAAAGTGCTTAACATAAAAGAGCATGTGATTTAAAATAAAAATAAAACAGTTTCAAATAACCCTTTAAAAACCATTTAAAACTAGATTTATAATCAAAATAAAACTGTTAAAATAAGATAAAATACAGTCAGTTCGGACGTAGCACAGAGCTCATTCAATAAATGCACAGCTAAACAGATGAGTTTTAAATCTAGATTTAAATGTGACTAATGTTTTAGTACATCTGATCTCTTCTGGATCTGGTTCCACCTGCGGGCAGCATAATAGCTAAAAGCGACTCCACTTGTTTTGTGTGAACCCTTGGTATTTTTAACTGACTCGAACCTGACGATCTGAGTGGTCTCTTATGTTTATATTCAGTGAGTATATCTGTAATGTATTTAGGCCCTAGGCCATTAAGTGATTTATAAACAAGTAAAAGTACTTTAAAATCTATCCAAAATGTTACAGGAAGCCAGTGTAAGGACCTGAGGACTGGTGTGATGTGCTCAGATTTTCTGGTTCTAGTTAGAATCCTGGCAGCAGCGTTCTGGATGAGCTGCAGCTGTCTAATGTCTTCTTGGGAAGGCCTGTGAGGAGACCATTATAATAATCCACCCTGCTGGTGATAAAGGCATGGACAAGTTTTGATTGGAAACAAAACATCTAATTCTTGCAATGTTTTTGAGATGATAGTATGCCGATTTAGGCTGAATCCCATTTCTATTTTTTACCCCTTCCCCTACCCCTCGCCCCTTCCCCTTGTAACGAAGTGGAAAGGGTTTAAATATTTCCCCTAAGAAATGGGACACCACTACAACACTGTTATACGTCATCATACGTTGTCGCTAGTTCCTAATGTTACGTTAGAGGACATGCGCCGATGTTTATCACACATTGCAATAAGAGAGAGATTACTCACTCCCAAAGTTTTTTTGCGCCGTATTTCATCCCTATACATAATATAAATTACAAAACTGTGGTCACGTTGCAATAAGTAAGAATAGTATAAGCACCGTTCATTTACATGTACACATATGGCCGTAAGCAAAACAAACAATGTGTTATCAAATGCTCGGCAAACTGCCGTGCTACTGAACTTTCATATTTGTTTGTAGCATGCAGTAAAGTGTATGTGACATAAAAATATTTATTTGTAATATCGTGCAATATGTGCTATCCGCTAGCAAACATTAGCGATTTTTTTGCAAATGTTTCTTTACAGAACATCACCATAAACACAAACACAAGACTAGAGGTAATATACATATAATGAAAACTTGTCATAAAAATCTTTATGGCAAAAATTTACATTTATGTCTCTGCTTGCTCGAGTGAGCAGCCATGTTGAAAATTTCGCTTAGCCCTTCGTTTGAAGTGAGGTCCCAAAAAATCTTCGTTTGGAGGGCTATCTGGCCCTTCCCCTCCAACCAAAAGAGAAATGAGATACCCCTACCCCTTCACGTGAACACGCCAAACGGAGGGGTAGGGCTAAGTGTAGGGGTAAGGGGTAGAAATTGGATTCAGCCTTAGTTACTGCTTTGACATGACTACTGAAACTAAGGTCTGTCTCCAGAATCAGACCAAGATTTTTTTCTTTCCTTTTTTACAATTTTTTTCCAGATTTTCTCCCTAATTTAGTCGTGACTGAGCCATGTACAATAACCAGATCTGTTTTGCGCTGACTGGTGATGCCCAGACTGTTGCACCTCCTCCACCAAAGCAAACCGTGGGGACCATGTTGACCTCAGCGTATCGCTCACCTCGCCTTCTCCTGTGTAAGGTGACCCGGCACTCATCAGTGAACAGGACGGTAGACCACTGCTGCATTGTCCAGGTCACATGGTCTTGTGCCCACTGTAAACGTTCACGGCGGTGTCTTGGTGTCAGTGGAGTCACCTGTAACGGTCGTCTGGCATTCAAGCCACAGCGGTGGAGTCGGTTGCGAATGTATATATATATAAAAATATAAATATATACACACACACATACATATACAGGGTGGGTGAATCTATCACTCTGACCCCTCCCCCTATCTATCGATATCACTCTGGCCCCTCCCCCTCCTGGACACATCATGTATGAAACCGTCAGATGAACAGCGTGATGTTTATTAATCAATGTGTGAGCAGCTCATTACATCACTGATATCATACACAGCTTACTGCATCTCACACACATACACACAAATTGGTTATACAGATAGGTGTGTGTTTACACAGAGCACTTCCATTCAGCAATTCTGTTAATGTGTACCTGATAAAGTGTGTGTGTCTGAGTATAAGGTCAAGTGGCAGTGGCAGTCATTCTCTGTGTGTACGCGTGTTTGTGTGTGTGAGTATAAATTCCGGAGGCAGTGTGTGCGCGAGTGTGTTGTTGGTCAGCTGTTCGTAGTTCCGCAGTGTCCACAGCGTCTCCAACTGGAACTTTTCTCTTGTCTCTGGGAGCATGAAGTGGACCACCATCAACCCTACACACGCACATGCGTGCACACACACACACACACACACACACACACACACACACACACACACACACACACACACACACACACACACACACACACACACACACACGGGGAACACGTTTGTGTCAGTGTGTGACCTGGTTTCAGTTTCTTTATATTCATGTGTAATAATAAGAGAATGGAATAAAAGCTGCTCTTATTAAATAAACACTTTACATTCATCATACTGTCTCAGATCTTTATTGTATTCCTGCACTGCTGTTTACAATCGTTTATACTTCCATAATCTGCAAATAAATAATCAGTGCTACACAATACATAGAACACATGAATTGGTAGATTCCAATCACACACACACCTGTAATCAGAGACTGGTATGGGCCCGTTCTGATTTCTGTGATCGGAGCCCCCACACATTTCTGCTTCCGTAACATTACTGTGAGAACTGAGGGTTCACCTGCTGTTTAGTAAACTCCGCCCACTGACA
>CM060111.1:19223156-19243156 GCA_030522415.1 Channallabes apus | reverse complement strand
GTGAGTGTCAGCGTGTGTGTGTGTGTGAGAGAGTGTCAGCGTGTGTGTGTGTGTGAGAGAGTGTCAGCGTGTGCGTGTGTGTGAGAGAGTGTCAGCGTGTGCGTGTGTGTGTGAGTGTCAGCGTGTGCGTGTGTGTGTGTGTGAGAGTGTCAGCGTGTGTGCGTGTGTGCGTGAGAGTGTCAGCGTGTGCGTGAGAGTGTCAGCGTGTGCGTGTGTGTGTGAGAGTGTCAGCGTGTGCGTGTGTGAGTGTCAGCGTGTGCGTGTGTGTGTGAGAGTGTCAGCGTGTGCGTGTGTGAGTGTCAGCGTGTGTGTGTGTGAGTGAGAGTGTCAGCGTGTGCGTGTGTGTGTGAGAGTGTCAGCGTGTGCGTGAGAGTGTCAGCGTGTGCGTGTGTGTGTGTGAGTGTCAGCGTGTGCGTGTGTGCGTGAGAGTGTCAGCGTGTGTGCGTGTGTGCGTGAGAGTGTCAGCGTGTGCGTGAGAGTGTCAGCGTGTGCGTGTGTGTGTGAGAGTGTCAGCGTGTGCGTGTGTGAGTGTCAGCGTGTGCGTGTGTGTGTGAGAGTGTCAGCGTGTGCGTGTGTGAGTGTCAGCGTGTGTGTGTGTGAGTGAGAGTGTCAGCGTGTGCGTGTGTGTGTGAGAGTGTCAGCGTGTGCGTGAGAGTGTCAGCGTGTGCGTGTGTGTGTGTGAGAGTGTCAGCGTGTGCGTGTGTGTGTGAGAGTGTCAGCGTGTGCGTGTGAGAGTGTCAGCGTGTGCGTGTGTGTGTGAGAGTGTCAGCGTGTGTGTGTGAGTGTCAGCGTGTGTGTGTGAGTGTCAGCGTGTGTGTGTGTGTGTGAGTGTCAGCGTGTGTGTGTGTGTGTGTGAGTGTCAAAGTGTGTGTGTCAGCGTGTGTGTGTGAGTGTCAGCGTGTGTGTCAGCGTGTGTGTGTGTGAGTGTCAGCGTGTGTGTGTGTGTGTGTGAGTGTCAAAGTGTGTGTGTCAGCGTGTGTGTGTGAGTGTCAGCGTGTGTGTGTGAGTGTCAGTGTGTGTGTGTGAGTGTCAGCGTGTGTGTGTGTGTGAGTGTCAGCGTGTGTGTGTGAGTGTCAGCGTGTGTGTGTGTGAGTGTCAGCGCGTGTGTGTGTGAGTGTCAGTGTGTGTGTGTGTGTCAGTGTGTGTGTGTGTATGAGTGTCAGTGTGTGTGTATTTGTCAGTGTGTTCTCACTCACCATGCTGAAGTAGTGTATATGAGTCTCGCGCGCTCAGCTCTGCGCCACTTCCAGCGGGAGCCCACGAAGAACGTGACGGGGCGCGCGCGCTGCACGGGTACCGGGAGGAGCGCGCGCGGTGGTGTGGGTGTGTGAGTGTGTGTAGCCCAGCAGCCACTTTGTAACAAACACTCCTGTTAAACACTCGTGTAAGAACACATCCGCGGCAGCCGAGCGCCGCCATTACACTGTAAGGCCTCGCCCCCTCGTCCTGTACTTCCGGTTCCGTCTTACCTCATTTCGGCTTCAGCGCCATCTGAACGCCAGGAGTGGAATAGCAAACTCATTCTAATCCTCACTCTGCAGTAATGATAATAATAATAGTTAACATTAATAAACCAGGTGACACGGTGGTGTAACGGTCAGTACTGTCGCCACACCTCCAGGGTCTGGGTTCGATTCCCGGCTCTGTGTGCGTGGAGTTTGCATGTTCTCGCTGTGTTTGGTGGGTTTCCTCCGGGTTCTCCGGTTTCCTCCCACAGTCCAAAGATATGCAGGTTAGACTAATTGGCGTTCCCAAATTGCCTGTGGTGTGTGTGTGTGTGTGCCCTGTGATGGATTGGCACCGCGATGTACCCCGCCTCGTGCCCTAAGCCTCCTGGGATAGACTTCAAGTTCTCCTGCTACCCTGAATACAGGATAAAGCGGTATAGAAGATGAGATGAGAATAATTAACCAGAAGGCAGTATAGTGTAAAACTCCCGAATGTCCAGAAGCGGATCACATTAACAGCACAGATTAATTTCCTCCAACTTTTTTATTATTTTGTTTATTTATTTATTTTTTTGCACAAAGCAGTCACATCCAGGGAGGATAAAATAAGCAACAAATAACAATGGGAAGGGGGGGGGGGGGGGCACCAGAAGAAGAAACAAAAAATTTATGCCATATAACTCACGCACATGTAAACACTAAGACTTTTTAAAAAAACTTACTACTTTCTTAAATACATGAAAGAGGCATATACTGTTATACAATTTATATTCATGAATAAAAAAACTTTAATTAAATTTGTTATAAAATATGTAGGCGGCGCGGTGGTGTAGTGGTTAGCACTGTCGCCTTGCACCTCCAGGGTCTGGATTCGATTCCCCGGCCAGGCTCGATTCCCGTCTCTGTGTGCATGGAGTTTGTATGTTCTCCCCGTGCTTGGTGGGTTTCCTCCGGGTACTCCGGTTTCCTCCCACAGTCCAAAGATATGCAGGTTAGGCTAATTGGCGTTCCTAAATTGCCCGTAGTGTGTGATTGGGTGTGTGAATGTATGTGCCCTGCGATGGACTGGCACCCTGTCCAGGGTGTACCCCGCCTAGTGCCCGAAGTCTCCTGGGATAGGCTCCAGGTCCCCCGCGACGCTGAACACAGGATTAAGCGGTATAGAAGATGAATGAATGAATTAATTAATAAAATATGTATCCTCCTTCTCATTCTTGTAGTCAAATAAACCAAAAAGTAGATAAAAACAGGAGAATCTGAGGGAAATTTTCTGTACAATCACGTGTCCAAATCTAACACACACTGGTTTGAGGAGCAGAGTTACAGAGAGAGCAGCCGGTCTCCATGTCCTTTTTAAATCTTAAAGAAATACTGTTTGTGTATCTGTGTGTGTATCTGTATGTGGGCGGATCCACGGTAAGCCTTGTGTGTTTATAAGGTTAAATCCAGACTTATTTTCAAGTGGCAGTATGACATCACAATTTTTATTTTATTGCAAATTCTATCTTTAGTTGTAATTGTAGTTATTTTTTGGTGTTTAGGTTACAGACAGCAACATATACATTTCAGTGTGTGTGTGTGTCATATGAATTTATCAGCCAGGCTCTCAATGTTCTCGTGTGTGAACTGATCACACTCCACCATACTCAAACATCCAAACAGCTGTGTGATCTGTCCTCTCTCATCTGAGTCCATCAGCATCAGGGCCACCTACACACACACACACATACACACAGAAACAGACACACAGCACCATTAGGTAATAAACAGTATAAATGTTCAAATGTGATACAGTGGTGTTCACACATTCAGAATTGTGTGTGTGTGTGCATGCTCTCACCCTGAATCTTTCAGCGGTGTGCAGGTGTGTGAGGAGACTGTACACCAGGCCAGGATCAGTGGGCAGAATGTGTGTGTGCAGCGTGTGTGTGATGAAGCTGAGAATGTGTGTGTCCAGCTGTGTGCTGATGTGCTGAGGGAGGGTGTGAGGTGGGACGCTCCTCAGGAGCTGGGCACACGCCGCCAGGTCACCATGGCAACGGGCCGCGTTCAAAGCCTGGCCAAACTCAAAGGCATTAGCTGGACATGAGGTCATGACATCATCACCACCTTCATCATCATCACCACCTTCATCACAAACTTCATTATCTTCATCTTTATCGTCATCATTCGGATCTTCAGCAGCAGCAGAACCATCTTCATTATCATCACCTTCATCATCAACACCACCGTCATCACCTTTATCACCATCACCCGGCTCTTTGTCATCACCATCATCGTCGTCATCTGCATCATTCAGGTCTTCAGCAGCAGCAGAAACATCTTCATCACCATCATCATCACTTTCTACCTACACACACACACATCATCTTATGACATCTTATGATTACTCACACTCTCGCAAACACACACACACGCACTCACACACACGCACTCACACATACACACACACACATACACACCTCCACTATGGTGATGTTTCGACGTGGTTGTGATAGACCATCGATGGGCGGAGCCTCTTTCTGTAGCAGGATCTCCATTGCAGTGGGACCCTGTGTGATGGGCGGGGTCTTTATGGTGGGTATGTTGGGTGTGGTCTGTGATGTGGCCGGAGCCTCTGTACCATCATGTCGAGCTGATATTAGGATAAACGGAACCTCTGGAAGTTTAGTTCTCCAATCAGTACCATCCTGCTCCATCAGCATCCGAGTGAGCCTAAACACACACACACACACACACACACACACACACACACACACACACACACACACACACACACAGCCACTCGCTGAACATCTCCTCTTCAATATACAGCAGAAACTTAATTTACATCACATCAATCAACTCTTTGACAGGGCAGGTGTGTGTGTGTGTGCGTGTATGTGTGTTACCTGTTGACCTGTTGCTGTACACTGTGTGTGTTGTGTATTTGTTGTACAGTTCTGTAATCCACATAAGCGAGCCGAAAGTGTTCCAGAGTCTCAAACGCCATTGCTCGCCTCAACAGAGCCTTCACACTGAACGGCTTCAGCTGCAGGGCTCTGACACACACACACACACAAACACAAAATGTTTTTGCTTCATACCATTTCCATCATTTTCTTTAGATTGTGTAAAACTGGTTTGTGATGTTAACGCGCTATACAAATAAAATTGAATTGACAAGTTTCCGGGTTCATGGTTTTACATGAATGAGAGATTAGGATGATTAGACTTGTTAAAAGTTTGTACACCCCTTCTCCATGGTCGTGTCTGTTTTTATTTTTTTCTACACTGTACCTGATGCTTTTCTGATTAATGAGAATTATTAATGTACCAGTATCTAGTGATCTAGTGTTTGTTTTCCTCAAAGTGGGCGTGGCTATATGAGTCACTCAACAGAGCGATAGTTTACCGTGTGTTATGAGAACGTTCTCAAAGCCTACCAAACATGATAGAGAGGAGACACAGAGAGAGAATCACGATCACACATGCAGCACAATAACACTTTATATTCTTTATATTTATAGATTCTTTTTTCTTTCCTTTTCTTCTCCCATTTTATTGGATCAATAATGATTCCTCATTTATTATAATTATTTTTCTTTCCGTCTTTTCCAGTAGTTTTCATCACAGTTAAATGTTTGTATCTTTGTTTTTCATTTATTCATGTTGTTATTTTGTACCTTGATTCTAAGCTTCGGGAACACAAGTGTATGCAGCAGCCCTCACACACACTCTTTGTTCCGCAGCTCCTGTATGATGGCTGCATTTCAGATAATATTGTGTGTGTTTAGTTGGATTCTCTCTTAATCAGGTGTTTTAGGCCCAGAAGGTTCTTATACATATAAATAGTGATGCACTGTTCTGTGTATGATTAAACTCAATGCAAAATTGTCATTTTCTCTGTCCTGTCCTCAGGAGGGTCCCTGTAATACATTAATGAAATATGAGAGATATGAATTAAGAAAGGAAGGGGTTCAATAAGAGCACCAAGGTTTCCCCCCTGCTGCCCTACATGGAGTTACTGGAGAGCAGGTGGTGTGGTGAAGGTACTGTAGACACTGTTTCATTTGTATGTTTATGTGAACATTTCTAATAATAATAAACACAATCACTTTATCAATAAAATATACAGAACCTGTGGTGGTGAGGTGCATGGTTTGTGTTAGACAAAGTGGCTGGGCATGCACAATAGGGCATCGTGTGTGTGTGTGTGTGTGTGTGTGTGTGTGTGTGTGTGTGTGTGTGTGTGTGTGTGTGTGTGTGGAAAACCAATGTTTGTATCTTAAGAATCTAACCCCAAGGCTTTCTACAAAGTCATCAGCTAGGCCTGCATATAGGGTGTAGTGTGGTGGTATAACGTGTGGGTAGTAGGGTGTAGATTATGGGGTGTAGTGAGTAGGGTATAGGATTTAGAATGTAGGGTATAGGAGGTAGGGAATAGGGAGTAGAATGTAGGGTATAGGGTGTGGGGTATAGGATGTATGGTGTAGGGTGTATGGTGTAGGGTGTATGGTATATGGTGTAGGGTATAGGGTATATGGTATAGGGTGAAGGGTATAGGGTGTACATTCACATCAACTACCACACAGAGTTTTATCAGTAATCTCCCAGAGTTACCAACTTTGATTAGGTCACCGTCTGACCCCACAGAACTCGATCAGGCGACTGAATATTTAGAGACGACATTTCGTTGTACCTTAGATAATGTAGCTCCAGCTAAAAGAAAAATTATTAGAGATAAGAAACTCCCTGGTATAACGATCACACGCGCACTTTAAAACAGATCGCTCGGAAATTAGAGCGTAAATGGCGTCAAACTAAATTGTTAGTATTTCAAATAGCATGGAAAGAGAGTTCTCCCCATGCTTGGTAGGTTTCCTCCGGGTACTCCGGTTTCCTCCCACAGTCCAAAGACATGCAGGTTAGGCTAATTGGCGTTCCTAAATTGCCTGTAGTGTGTGTATGTGTGTGTGCCCTGCGATGGATTGGCACCCTGTCCAGAGTGTACCCCGCCTAGTGCCCGAAGTCTCCTGGGATAGGCTCCAGGTCCCCTGCGACCCTGAACACAGGATTAAGCGGTATAGAAAATGAATGAATGAATGAATGGAAAGAGAGCATCCTGAACTATAGGAAAGCTCTTAGTGTAGCTAGATCAACGTATCTCTCCACTCTTATAGAAGAAAATAAAAATAATCCTAGATTTTTATTTAATACAGTAGCCAAATAAACCAGAAATAAGACCACTACAAAAATCTCCATAATAACATCATGTAATAGTGAGGACTTCATGCACTTTTTTAATAATAAAATTGTAAATATCAGACATAAAATTGAGGCTTTGAAACCGAACAATGTAATTGATACAGATGTTAACCTAGCCATGTCAGATCGGAACCTAGAATACTTTACTCCCCTTGAAGAGAATGAATTAATTTCACTCATTTCTTTTGCAAATTCATCAACCTGTATATTAGATCCTATACCGACACATTTTCTTAAACAGATAGTACCAGTAATAACAGAACCGCTGTTGAGAATAATTAATTCCTCACTCAGCATTGGTTATGTTCCAAAATCTTTTAAATTAGCAGTTATCAAACCAATAAATAAGAAACCTGACCTCGACCCCTGTCAGCTGTCCAATTACAGGCCAATATCAAACCTCCCCTTCATCTCTAAGATTCTGGAAAAGATAGTAGCGGAGCAGCTATGCTCATATCTACATAGAAATGGCATACATGAACTGTATCAGTCAGGATTTAGGCCTCATCACAGCACAGAAACAGCACTCGTTAAAGTAGTAAATGACCTCCTATTGGCCTCTGATCAGGGTTGTGTAACTATGCTTGTATTACTCGACCTCAGTGCAGCTTTTGACACCATTGATCATGCTATTCTTCTTCACAGATTAGAAAATGTAGGAATTAAGGGTACAGCCCTCTCCTGGCTCAGATCCTATTTGACCGATCGTTATCAGTATGTAGACTTAAATGGTGATTATTCTGCATGTTCTCTAGTGGAGTTCGGCATTCCGCAGGGTTCAGTTTTAGGCCCACTGCTTTTTTCCCTTTACATGCTTCCTCTGGGCAACATAATTCGTAAGCATGGTATTAGTTTTCATTGTTATGCTGACGACACACAGTTATATGACTCAGCAAAACCTGATGAGAAAAAACAGCTAACTAAAGTTGAGCAATGTGTGCAGGACATAAGAAATTGGATGCTAATTAACTTCCTTCTGCTAATCCGGATAAGACAGAAGTTCTAGTCATAGGACCGCATACAGCTAGAAGTAAAATCTTAGATCACACCGTAACTTTAGATGGCCTTTCTGTTCCATCAAGTGCAACAGTAAAAGACCTCGGCGTGATTATAGATTCCAGTCTTTCATTTGAAGCTCATGTAGATAATATCACCAGGATAGCATTCTTTCACCTCAGAAATATTGCCAAGATAAGAAATATATTGTCGCTAAACGATGCAGAAAAACTAGGTCATGCTTTTATCACTTCTAGGTTGGACTATAGCAGTGGTTCTCAAAGTGTGGGGCGCGCCCCACTAGTGGGGAATACAGACATGACAGGTGGGGCGCAATGAACCGGAGGAAAAACAGGAAAGTACCTATTCTAATTCATGCTTTTCTTTATTGATAATGAAGAGCGTACGTTCAAAACTAAACAATCACACACAAATAAATGGATCATTAATACAAGTAAATTTAAAATAACATCAGTTGTGGGTCGGGAGAAAAAGTGGAACCATAGTGGAACAATAACTTCGGGCCAACTTCAGCAGCGCTGCTCGAATCACAAACCTGCGCTGGGCAGCGCTGGGCGACTCTGACAGAAATAAACCGCGCCGACCATCAAAATACATTTTCTGGGATGCGCACATACAAACCAGGCATGGCAAGGCGGAAACAATAATAAACAGTCCTGACATTTTAAATAGTTTGTAAATAAAAACATAGTGGGTCGCATTCGAGCGGCGCTGCGCGATCCACCGGGCTGCGCAAATAAACCAGATCATCACTGCACTATTCAGGTAGTCGCGCTGCGCTTCATTTGCGCAGATATTTGGTTCAATCGGGTGCCGCGGTTTCGTCCTACTTTTGATGTGTTTGGCTTCACATACACTTCGACAATGGAAGAAGACGAGCAGTGAGCTTGCTTATATGTGACAAAACCAACAAAGAGGAGATTGTAAAGAAAAAAGCTGCCTCGTCTGTGATGTGGAATTAGTTTGGGTATAAGAAAAGTGATACGAATGAGATGAACGTGATCCACTTTAAACATGTGGATTGCACAACCCTGGACATTACCATTCTTTTCCTACTCGTACAGCTGCTCTTATTGTTCACATATTCTTCATATATTTTCTATATTGTGTATTGTTGTACAGTTATTTTATTTTAACTTTAGTTTTTATATTTTATTTTATTCTTTCCTAGTTAAATTTACCCCCTATTTTATTTTTCATATTTATTTCCTATTCATAGTCTTTTATTTTAAGGTTTGAATTAAATAGAATTTTTGAATTTGATTTACAAGGTACGCAAGTGCACTGTTTTAACAAGTGGTGGAAACACGTCAAACCGCTTCTATCATCTGAAATCCAAGCATCCAAACGATTATGGCCAAAGTAAAAAAAAATGCGGCAAACCTCAGCAATTCACAGTTTATATAAAATTACATTATGTAAAACAGTTTCTTTGTGTTTGAATTTTTATTTATGCATTTTCAGATACAAATTGCTATATTGTGATTATATATCTATATTGTTACCAAGGTAGAAAATAGCTTCTACTGTGATAGAAGATTTTAGTTATATCGCCCACCACTAATGAAGCCTAACTTGCTTCATGGTGGGGATGGTGGGGGCAGAGGAGAGACCTGTGTATGTTTTGTGTCTTATACCGCTGGCAGCAGACCGCATGAGACCCAACAAATTAGGAAGACACTTAGAGACAACACACGTTAATAAGCCACTTAACTTCTTTCAAAGAAAGCTGGCAGAATACAGACAGCAGGAGAATCGCATGGTAAAATCTGAATCAGTGGACAGCAAAGCACAAATGGCTTCATTCAAAGTTGCATACAGAATTGGCCAGTGCAAAAAAACTACAAACGATTGCTGAGCAACGTAAGCCTTTTATAACAATTGCACGTGTATTTTATCTGTTTTTAACTTGGTGTTGTTTGATCTTATTGGTTTAGAAATTGATATTTCAATAAACAGTAAACTTGGCAGATTTTGTTATTATTTTGTTGACAAGTGGGGCTTGAAAATTTGCTCACCCCCTTAAGTGGGGAATGACAGAAAAAGTTTGAGAACCACTGGACTATAGTAATGCCTTACTGTCTGATTGTTCAGCTAGGTGCATAAACAAGCTTCAGCTAGTCCAGAATGCAGCAGCGAGAGTCCTCACTAGAACCAGAAGATATGAGCACATCACCCCTTATCCTATCTTCACTGCATTGGCTCCCTGTGAAATTTCGCATTGATTTTAATTGAACTGCTAGTGTCTTACGATCCGCCATGCCTACTTCGATCAAAGGATGCAGGCTGCTTGTCAGTACCGCGTATTATGAAAACTACAGCTGGGGGCAGAGCTTTTTCTTACAAAGACCCAAAATTATGGAATAGTCTTCCAAATAGTGTTCGGGACTCAGACACAGTCTCAGTGTTTAAGTCTAGGCTAAAAACCTATTCATTTAGCCAAGCATTTTTATAAATAGATTTGCCTTAGGTAAAGGAGCAGATCTGGGGGACTCATGGACGTAGAGTATTACGGTGAACTGGTATGTTTAGATGCTGTCTTCCTCACTCTCATTTGATCACTCAGGTTTGTTGACTGTGAGGTGATTGTTTGCTTTACATCTCAGGGAGCCCTCATGTTTGTGTTTCCTTCTGGCTCTCCCTTTTAGTTGTGCTGTCATAGTTAGTCCTGCCGGAGTCCCTGCTTGCACTCTACAGTAAATATACATTCACATTATACATTATGTGACTGTGACCATACCTAACTGCCATCTCTCCTCTTCTTCTCTTTCTCCCCCTCTTTCTCTTTCCTCTCTCCCCCTTTCACTCTTTCTCTCTCTCTCTCTCTGTCGAGCTACTGTACACATGTCATCCCTGAGCTGCCAGTGATCCAGACTCCCTCTGCCCTCCGGACCTGTCTGATCCATCCTGGTGCCCCGGTTCTGGTTGGAGGTCTCATCGCATGGATGCCCCGTGTGTCTCTTTGGGATGCGTCTGGTGTCTGGGGATGATTCTCTCTACTTAGAAGACGGTTCTGGCCTCGACTGGTGTTAGTAAGCAGCTGTTTCTCTGAGGACTTTTCGACAATTCGATAGTTCAGGACTGGAACTTTCTACAAGTCTATCTGAGTCTCCAATAACTACCTGGACTCCATTTTAACATCAATTAACATCAACTATTATAGCTGAACTGCCTGCCACCTAACACACTGTATAAATGCAGATCATTTCCTGCTATCTGTTTCACCCAGATGAGGATGGGTTCCCTGTTGAGTCTGGTTCCTCTCAAGGTTTCTTCCTATTACCATCTCAGGGAGTTTTTCCTTGCCACTGTCGCCCACGGCTTGCTCACCAGGGACTATCTGAACATTTTGATTCATACACATTCACATTCCATACAAACTTAAATAATTCTTTTGATTGTGTAAAGCTGTTTTGAGACAATGTCAATTGTTAAAAGCGCTATACAAATAAAATTGAATTGAAGTGTAGAGTATAGGGTGTAGGGTATATGGTGTAGGGTATATGGTGTATGGTATAGGGTGTATGGTATATGGTGTAGGGTATTGGGTGTATGGTATAGGGTGTAGGGTGTATGGTGTAGGGTGTATGGTATAGGGTGTAGGGTATATGGTATAGGGTGTAGGGTATATGGTGTAGGGTATATGGTATAGGGCGTAGGGTATAGGGTGTAGGGTATAGGGTGTAAAGTGTAGGGTATAGAGTGTAGGGTATAGGGTGTAAAGTGTAGGGTATAGGGTGTAGGATATAGGGTATAGGGTGTACTGCTCACCGGCTACAGTCTGTCACACACTCAGTACTCTGCCCCATCTTCAGAAAGCACGCAGCTCTGTTACAGTACAGAATAAACAGGTCCTCATCACTGTACACACCTGGACACACACAAACACACACACACACACACACACACACACACAGACACACACACACACACACACACACACACACACACACACAGGGTCAGGGCTGTGTGTGTGTGTGTGTGTGTGTGTGTGTGTGTACCTGATTGTGTAAGTGTTGTGATGCTGTGTGTGTGTACCTGATTGTGTAAATGTTGTGATGCAGTGTGTGTATTTCTCAGCTGCATCTCCATATTGTCCGCTCCTGTACAACTTGTTTCCCTCCATTCTCAATACTGCAGCATTTACACCCTGTCTCACTCCATCTCTCTGTCTCTCTGTCTCTCCATCTGTCTGTTTCTCTGTCTCTCCATCTGTCTGTCTCTCTGTCTCTCCATCTGTCTGTCCTTCTTTGTCACTCAGAGCCAGTTTGTCCACTCCTGCACTTCCAGCATCTAAGGGGAAACGAGACAGGCAGTGAGAGAGAGAGAGAGAGAGAGAGAGAGACAGACAGACAGACAGGTTGTAGACTGTCAGTCATAAATTGGCTAAAGGAGCACTCAGTACGCTGGGGCAGATTGGACATGGGACATACACAAAACACACACACAAAACACACACACAGTGCTTAAATGGTCTAAATTATCTGTTCAGATGACCAGTGACCATTTAAGCACTGTGTGTGTATGTGTGTTGTGATGATATCATCACCTGTCTTACCACCTGTCTCTTCCTCATTTTCCTCATCCACTTCCTGAATCAGAAGCTTCTTCCCTCTGATTGGCTCGTGAGGTGGGTGTGACTTGTGGTGCAGCTCCAGATTTAGTTGCTTATTCACTTCCAGCAGAATTTTCTGTTTGTTCACACACACACACACACACACAGATGTTATACATGGGGATTAAGTAGTGAAAACAATAATCATATTTGCTGTAATAGAGATCGATGTGTGTGTGTGTGTGTGTGTGTGTTTACCTGTGCCGTAATGTTGTGTGGCTCAGACACAAGAACAGTTGTCAGGTCATCATGTACTGCCTGTAGCGCCCCTAGGTGTTTGTTCACAGTTGCACGACGCAGCAGAGCTACAACACACACACACACTTAAATTGACGCTTGAGGTGGTGCTTCTATGTGAGCAGGATAGTGGGGTAAGCTGATGTGTAAAGTGAGGGGCGTAGTTAATTGAATTAAGGTGAGGTAATGTGAGGTGAGGTAATGTGAAGTCAAGTAAAGTGAGGTTATGAGTGGTGAGGGTAAGTAAAGAGAGGTAATATAAGGTGAGGTGATATGAGGTGAGGTAATAAAAGGTGAGGTAATGTAAGGTGAGGTTGTAGCACAGCCACACAACAGGGACACCTTCAACAACAGGAAAATGGTCTTGGAGCTAATGCTGCTCACCTGTGGCCGAAGGTGTGCCCTAGCGGTTTCTGTTTCCCCTTTGACAGTGGTTTGGTCACCGGGCAAGTTCCCGCGCATGCGCGATCGCAACGCATGGGAACCCGGAAGTGACGGGGGTCACATGATCCGGCATAAAGCCGGAACTGGCGAGGTAGCCAACACGGAGAGATGATGACAGCGCGCTGCATGTTTTTTGAAGCTGAGCGACTGCTTGCGGATTATATACCGATAATTTCATTCAGTACCCAGCTCATTCCGTTTGTCGATCTCCCAGACCTACCATCTTTATCTGGTGAGATTGACCCATCTCTCCAACTCACCATTTCACCCCAATTGCCGTTTTTTCAGACTCTGGACTATCATACACTCACTCACACACCCGCATACATCGCATACACACTTTTTTCTATTTGTATATATTTGTATATATTGGTTTGTGGTGCACCGTGTTTGTTTATTTATCTGTCTGTCTTGTATAATACACTTGGTTTAATTTATTATAATTGTTTTGTGTCGCGTCGTGTTTTGTCCAGCTGCGATTGCGCAATACCGGAAGTATTGTTTTCAAGCCCCTGTTTAGATTCCCGAATCCGTTTATTTGTAACCAAGCGGTTAATAAAATCCAAGCGTTACATAGTGGTGGCCCGTACGCACGGGGAATCTGTATTTTGGGATATTTTCCGGTTTTGTGTAATGTGGCTGAACAAGATGGACGCTAATGCTAGTGCTAAAGCTAATGCTAAGGCTAATGCTGGTAGTGCTGCTAAGGCCGACTGTGTAGTGCATAATAACATGCCGGTAGAAGTAGAGGATGCATTTAATACACGCCGTAACCCTACAACCGAATTAACTGCATTGATTAGTTCACTATATATATCAGATAGCCATGATAATGACAATAATGATGATGATGATGATGATTTTATTGTTCATGGGTCTGATATTGGGGTAGTACACACACTACAGACTGAACTTAATCAATGCAAGCTGGACATGGTGGCGCTGACTGATAAAGTGAGCTCCATGGAGCTGGATTATAGACAATCCATGGACAGCAGTCTCAACAGGGAACTCAGTTTTCGTGACGCAGTGGACGCGAGCCTGGAAGGGCTGCAGCGCTACTGCCAGGAGGCTCTCGAAAAAATGGAGAGAGCCATCGTTGACTGTTTTCTACGCCGTGACGTCATCTGGGAAAACCGGATGAAGAGACTGCGTCTCACTAGTACGCCCACCACACACAGGTTACAGGCCTGCACCCCTGCACCCCCTCCATCTCCTACACAACATCGTCCCAGCACTCCAACCACTACAGCAACAGCCAAGGTAAAGCTTTAAAGCACTCATGCCATCAACGACGTTCCTCCTGGTGTTCCAGCACACTCCTCGGCTCTGCTCTCCTCCCCACTTTCTTCTTCTTCTTCTCTGCATGCTCATACATCCATATGCGTGGAGTTTCCAGCCTACTGTGACGCGTCAGAGACAGCTGAGGTGTGGAACTTCATTAAGCAAGCGGAGAAGTACATGGAGATCAGACCCCTGACCCGACCAGAGCTGCTGGGAACCCTCGGCTCAGTTCTCCGAGGGCCGGCTCTCAGTTGGTGGAAGACGGAGAAAGGCAAGGTAGAGGACTGGCAGTCGTTTAAACAGGCTTTCCTGGCGGCTTTTATTCTGGATGACGACCTCGACGAAGAGGAAGACAACCCGAGGTCTCCGGTACAGCTGCCGGGGCAACGCCTGGGAGACTCCGCCGATGAACACCCCGCCCTCTGTCTCATAGGAAAACCTGATATCTCCGAGGAAGAACTAGTGGGGCGAACCCAGGAGAACATCATCACGAGAGTGGCGTTAAGAGGAGCGGTGAGCACCGTGGAAAAGCAGGTGGAGAGAGGCGCTAGGGGAGAGAAAGACGGCGGGGACCGCTTTATTCCGGGTCCACATGCCATACCCCGAGCACCCCCGCCGCTGAATGGAGCTGACACCCCACGTCTACCCACCACGTCCACTAAAGAGGCCTCCAGCTTCCCGAGAGACCTGAGCGAGATCAGCAGAGCCCAACAGAACGACCCAACGATCATGAAGCTGCTCTCCAAAGATCATCAAAGAGGTACACAAGATCTGAGGGTCACCTTCGAATGTCGTCAGGGCGTGCTATATCGCCGGGTACCGGTACAGAAAGGAGAGAAATTTCAGCTCGTTGTTCCCCAGTCTCTAATAAAGAGTTTCCTACAATACTATCATGACAATCCACTAGGAGGACACTGGGGACAACTGAAAACCCTGCTGAGGCTATTAGAGGTGGCGTGGTGGCCGACGGTGCGGAAAGACGTCTGGCGTTATACCAAAGTTTGCAGCGTTTGCCAACGACACAAGACACAACATCCATCATCACCCCGATTAAGACCTATCATGGAGGAGGGCCAACAAAGAGCAGAACATCGCAGATCCAGACAAGCCAGATGTCACAATACCCGGGGGGAAGCAGCGCACTTCGAACCGGGAGAACTGGTTTGGGTCAAAACTCGACCTCCCTCCTCCACAACAAAAAGATATTCTGCAAGGCGAGCGCCCCAGTGGGAGGGTCCAGCAGAAGTACAAAGAGGACCGAATAAATACACAATGTCTTGGGGATACCCACAAAAAGCCGATCGGTATCGGGTGGCGAATTTAAAGTGCTTGTGCGGACGTTCTCCTCAGACGCCGGAGGCTTGGGGGGGGGGGTCTATGTAGCACAGCCACACAACAGGGACACCTTCAACAACAGGAAAATGGTCTTGGAGCTAATGCTGCTCACCTGTGGCCGAAGGTGTGCCCTAGCGGTTTCTGTTTCCCCTTTGACAGTGGTTTGGTCACCGGGCAAGTTCCCGCGCATGCGCGATCGCAACGCATGGGAACCCGGAAGTGACGGGGGTCACATGATCCGGCATAAAGCCGGAACTGGCGAGGTAGCCAACACGGAGAGATGATGACAGCGCGCTGCATGTTTTTTGAAGCTGAGCGACTGCTTGCGGATTATATACCGATAATTTCATTCAGTACCCAGCTCATTCCGTTTGTCGATCTCCCAGACCTACCATCTTTATCTGGTGAGATTGACCCATCTCTCCAACTCACCATTTCACCCCAGTTGCCGTTTTTTCAGACTCTGGACTATCATACACTCACTCACACACCCACATACATCGCATACACACTTTTTTCTATTTGTATATATTTGTATATATTGGTTTGTGGTGCACCGTGTTTGTTTATTTATCTGTCTGTCTTGTATAATACACTTGGTTTAATTTATTATAATTGTTTTGTGTCGCGTCGTGTTTTGTCCAGCTGCGATTGCGCAATACCGGAAGTATTGTTTTCAAGCCCCTGTTTAGATTCCCGAATCCGTTTATTTGTAACCAAGCGGTTAATAAAATCCAAGCGTTACAAGGTGATGTAAGGTATGTGAATTGAGGTGAGGTGAAGTAATGTGAGGTGAGGTAATGTGAAGTGTGAATTGAGGTGATGTGAGGTAATCTGAGGTGAGGTCATTTGAGGTATGTGAATTGAGGTGAGGTGATGTGAGGTAATGTGAGGTATGTGAATTGAGGTATGTGAGCTGAGGTAATGTGAGGTAGGGTAATTTGAGGTATGTGAATTGAGGTGAGGTGATGTGAGGTAATGTGAGGTATGTGAATTGAGGTGGGGTGAGGTGAGCTGAGATATGTGAATTGAGGTGAGGTGATGTGAAGTGATGTGAGGTAATGTGAGGTATGTGAATTGAGGTGAGGTAATGTGAGGTGAAGTGAGGTAATGTGAGGCAATGCGAGGTGAATTAAGGTGAGATAATTAGGGGTGAGGTGAGATTAGGTGAAGTGAGTATTTTGAGGTGATGTGAGGTAATCAAATCAAATCAAATCACTTTTATTGTCACATCACGTTACTGGTACACTAGTACAGTACATGTGAGTGAAATTCTTATGTGCAAGCTACACAAGCAATAGTGGTATACAATTATAAGAATAAATATGCTTATGAATAATACAGTAGTATTAATATTTTGCAAGTATTAGAAATATATATATAAATAAAAAAATAACAAATTTAAAAAAGTGAATACAAGTGTATTTATATATATATATATATATTTATATATATATATATATATATATATATATTCACACACACACACACACACACAATATACATACATATATACACATTTATATATATCTATATATACATACATAAATCTACATATACACATACACACATATGCATACATGTATATACACAAACACACTTTTGTGAGAGTATGTCTACTTGTGTATAAATGTATAAAGAATGTCCGCAAGGCAATTATGTGCAGTATGGAGTGCATAAAGTGTCTTAGTGACTACAGTATAAAGTGACAGTGTGAAAGTGACAGTGTAGTGTCTATGAAGACCTATTGGTCAGTGTTCAGCAGTCTGATGGCCTGATGATAGAAGCTGTCCCTCAGCCTGCTGGTTCGGGACCGGATACTACCACTCCTGCCTCACGGGAGCAGTTTAATTAGGTTGTTACTGGGGTGACTGCAGTCTTTGATGATCTTCCTCGCTTTCCTCAGGCACCGCTTCCTGTAGATGTACTGTAGGGGGGGAAGCTCACCTCCAATTATCCTATCTGCACACCGCACCACTCTCTGCAGAGCTTTGCGGTTGAAGGCGGTGCTGTTGCCATACCAGGTCGTGATGGATCCAGTGAGGATGCTCTCGATGGCACAACGGTAGAAGGTCCTGAGACTGCGGGGGCTCATGCCAAATCTCTTCAGTCTCCTGAGAAAGAAGAGTCACTGCTGCGCCTTCTTCACTGCGTTTGTCAGTATGAACTGACCATGTGAGATCCTCTGCTATGTGACCATGTGAGAACCTCTGCTATGTGAACACCCAGGAAACGGAAGCTGCTTACTCTCTCCACAGCAGCGCCATTGATGATGATGGGGGAATGTGCACCTCTACACCTCCGGAAGTCCACTATCAGCTCTTTGGTCTTTCCGACACTGAGGGAGAGATTGTTCTTCTGGCACCAATGTGTCAGGGCACTGACCTCCTCCCTGTATCCCGTCTCATCACCGTTGGTGATAAGACCCACCACTGTTGTGTCGTTCGGCAAACTTCACAACGATGTTGGAGCTGCTAGTGGCCGTGCAGTCGTATGTGTAGAGTGAGTACAGTAGAGGGCTCAGTACACACCCCTGTGGAGCACCAGTGTTCATTGTGATGGAGGATGAGGTGATACTGCCCAGTCTGACCATCTGGCGTCTGTCGGACAGGAAGTTGAGAATCTCACTGCAGAGAGAGCTGCTCAATCCTAGATCTTGTAGTTTCCTGTCCAGCTTCGAGGGAACGATGATGTTGAATGCAGAGCTATAATCTACAAGCAGCATTCTCACATACGTGTCTTTCTTCTCCAGGTGGGTGAGGGCAGTATGTAGAATCAGGGCTATGGCGTCATCAGTGGACCTGTTGTGGCGGTATGCAAATTGTAGAGGGTCCAGTGAACCCAGCAGCGGTGAGCAGATGAAGTTCCTGACCAGCCTCTCAAAGCATTTGCTCACGATGGGGGTCAGGGCTACTGGTCGCCAGTCGTTCAGGGATGTGAATGTGGAAGATTTGGGTACAGGGACGATGGTGGCCATTTTGAAGCAGGCTGGGACTACAGACAGAGAGAGGGAGAGGTTGAAGATGTTCATGAACACTCCAGACAGCTGAGCCGCGCATGATTTAAGGACACGGCTGGGGATTCCGTCAGGACCAGCGGCTTTGTGTGCGTTCACCTGTCTGAAGCACCTCCGTACATATTCTACAGACACTGTGTGCGCATTGACGACATCCATGATGCGTTCGCTGTCCAGTCTCCTGTTGTTTGTGTGAGGATCTAAACGTATTTTACGCTAGATTCTACACAACGGAGAGGCCGTGGTCTGCGGTGTGCTGGTTTTCCCTCTGAAGTCCGCGATTGCATTCAGTCCCTGCCACATTCTTCGAGGATCATTAAATTGTTGTTCCAACCTGTCCCTGTATTCACATTTCGCAGACTTAATAGTCTTCCGGAGTTGGTAGGTGGCGTGTTCATATTTTGATATGTAAGTGGATGCGAAGGCAGAATTCCGTTCCGCCAGTGCCATGCGAACATCACTAATTATGCATGGTTTCTGGTTTGGATAAATTTTCACTGTTTTGGATGGTAAAACATCATCTACACATTTCCTGATAAATCCGCAGACTGATTCATCAATGCTGTCCGCTGCCATTCGAAACATTTCCCAGTCCACGTGATCAAAACAGTCCTGTAACATGGAACCTGATTGGTCCAACCAACAGTGCACCTCCCTTAGAGTTGGAGCTTCCTGTTTCAGCTTCTGCCTATAGGCAGGCAGAAGCAGAATGGAGCGGTGATCTGATTGGCCGAATGGGGCGCGGGGGAGGGCTTTGTACGCATTCCGGAAGGAAGTGTAGCAGTGGTCGAGCAGCCGCTCTCCTCGTGTGTTGAACTGAATGTGTTGATGGAGTTTCTGTAAGAAATGTGAGGTATTGTGAGGAGAGGTGAGGTGATGTGAGTTGAAGGTCTCACCTTTACAGTTGTGAGTTTCGATGTCCAGCACAGCGTCACAGTCTCTCAGTGCGTCAGTCCAGCGCTGCAGCTTAATCTCAGTCTGAGCTCTGTTATTAAACCCAGCTACTGTGGGAAAGATACTCAGACTCCTGCACACACACACACACACACACACACACACACACACACACACACACACATTATGGAGGATTTCTTAAATCTATAGCATACATTAGAGTGTGTGTGTGTGTGTGTGTGTGTGTGTGTGTGTGTGTGTGTGTGTGTGAGAGAGAGAGAGAGAGAGAGAGAGAGAGAGGGAGATCTGACCTAGTGTAGTAGACTACGGCCTCGTCCCAATCCCCCGCTCTGAAGGCCTCGTTTCCTTTCTCCCTCTCCCGGGTGGCTAACACACACCTCTCCTGCTGGCTCAGAGCTGAAGTACAGATATTGTATTTTATTATTTCTTAAAATACGTTACT